>JAQQZR010000018.1:12234541-12257355 GCA_030068235.1 Notoglanidium macrostoma | reverse complement strand
ACTCATTGTCACAGGTGTCTACAATTTCCTCCAGTGATCCAAAGAGCCCGGACACACAATGCCATCCATGAGTTTATCTGAAAACCAAGAAATCTAATTTTTGTGACACTTAAATAGAATTTGCATAATAATTTGGAACAGGGCGTATACTGTCAATCATCTCACTTCAGTCTAACATTAATAGCCAGGAGTTATGTAAAAGGAGTTGGAAAAAGTGTAGATGTGTTTACATCCAAACGTTGCAAGTGCCTGAGAATTCACTAAAAGGAATCATGAATTATTGATATTTCAACTGCTGTTATGTGCATATTTAAAAGGCTGATGCAGTCCAGTTACCGAGAGACTAAAATACCTGCACCGTCATCATTTATTAATCATGTAACACTAGGATTAACTCGTCCGAAAAGCTTAACACTCACTATTGTGTTTCTTTGTTTTAATGATGACGCACATGCACATTGTCAAAGATAAAAATTTTAGCTTTCTTTATATGTGAAATTCAGACTTTACCTTATTGCGGACAAACATGATCACGATTAAGGTTTTCGATCTAATTGTGTTTTGTTTTTCGAATTCTTCGCATTTTTCAAGTAGATTATGAGCATGAAACGTCCAAGTGAAACGTGGCATCCATGACAATTAGTCCAATTAGCTTGCAAACGTTTGTAGGCTACAAAAATCTTCACACACAATTTGAACAGAATATTAGGAAATGAGGCCCGATGTGAATAAAGTGAAAAAAATACAGAACGTGACGGTGAAGCAGGTGATGTTCAGAGAGAGTGACGTATCTAGACACCAAGATGCCGAGGTTAATGTTTTTAGTCAACTTGGTCAGGTTGAGGTTTTTTTCTCGAATGCGGAATTTTCTTTCTTGAATCGTGTCAAAACGGGTTAGTGTCAACATTTCTGTCTTTCACTAATTATGATTTTTTTTTTTTTTTTGCGCAGTCATGCTACAGCCCTTCGACTACGATCCCAATGAGAAAAGTAAACACAAATTCATGGTGCAGACCATCTTTGCACCGGCCTCCGTCACAGACACAGAGACCATGGTAAGTGGACATTTGCGTTGTAGTCTTCCTTCTGAGACAGTAGAGGGCAGCAAAGACTTTTCTGTAGCCTTGTGGATTTTTAACAACAGTATCCCAGAGTCCATCGATGTCTTGTACAAGATGTGTGCAAAAGTTCTTGTGAAGTATAAACCTACTTTATGGCACCTAAAATGGAGCGAAATTTTGGGAACGTACAAAAACACATGCAACAACATGATGTCATTTTGCTTTTGAAGTTGGTATGAACAGTGACCACCAAGCTTAGGTGGTCATTAAGGATTCCGGACATGTGCATTTGTTCAGACCCAGTGCCGGGTTTTTATTTATAAATTTTTTTTTTTGGGTATGGTTCTACACTGTGCCTTTTATAACGCGAATGCTGTCGCAAATCATGAAAGAATTCCTTGGTCGTGAGTAAGCGTCTTTGGCCTCGGATCATTTGATATGATTTAGCACCTTCGAAATCAAAGGTGGTCAACAAAACAAGTTCCTGCAGTACCAGACATTTCGGAATGTGCCCGTGAATGTCCGTGTTTCATTGTACGACTATCGTGACAGGATCTGAACAGTGTAATCTGATGTGCGGCACATGCGATCGTAACTGATCTCGCACAGTCTGCCGCAAAAGATTTTAGTGCCATCGTCTCTTCCGGTGTCTCTTCAGCCGCATGAAACGTATAGGGGTGTAATCGTACGCCCTATCGTTCCATGCAAGGCTTACGAATCATGAACGCCTCTTATATTGCGGGAGATATGTGCCCTTACACGGCATAGTAGACAAGATTCAAAACACGTTGAGCTACGGAGAGCTATATGCTGCTATATGCTATATATATATATATATATATATATATATATATATGAGCTATATGCTGCTAAAGAAAAACTTGAAATGTGATTGTATCAGCATTCTTGGAAACATGTTACTGTTGCAAAACGTACGAAAGTGCAACGCAGTGCAGATCAAACAGATCTGTTCATTTTGGAAGCATAATAAGGCATAGTGGTTTATTTATAAGCATAAATAAAATGTTGGTGGATTTATTTGCAGCTTCGTGGGCAGAGTGCAATGAGGAAATATGCCGTTTATTACCTTAATATCTCTTATTGAAGAATTACTAAACGGTAAATTGTCTTAATATGTTCTATTAAGCCAAAGTTCCACTCTAGGATAAAGAAAGTCTAAACATTAAAACCACACCACAGTGAGTGGTTGAATTGATTTAATGGAATTGTGGGTGCCGGGTCTTATTCAGCCTTTCCCTGCACCTGCACTGCAGTAACGTGTCCGACATTTTCCTGGCTGCAGTTTAACCTCAGACTCGAACCCAAAAACACGTAGTCAGTGGCATTTCTTCCTTGTTCGTCTGGGGGGCACAGTTTAAACTAGGTGTGCTGGCATGTGCGCTTGTGCGTAAACATGTGGTGTCTCTGATGTGTTAGTGTTTGACTGGGACTGCTTGTGTAGAGTGTGTATGTGTGTGGGATGAGGTTCCAGCTGCTAGCTTGTCGACGCTGATGAATTGCACGTCTGTGTTTCAACCCTGCAGTGGAAAGACGCAAAACCCGATGAGCTCATGGATTCCAAGCTGAGATGTGTGTTTGAGCTGCCTTCTGAAAACGATAAAATGGTGAGTATACGAGTACTGGAGAAATGGATACAGGGAAGAAATGGCAGACTAGGAGGAAGAAATGGGAATGGAGAAGGAAGGAGGAAAGGGGAAAAAGGAAACGGGGGAAGGTAGGAAGGAAGGAAGGGAAAAGGGAGCCAGGAAAGAAAACATCCAAGAAAGAAGAATGGACAGAAAGGGAAGGATGGAAATGGGAAGAGTGGGGGAACATTGGAGGGAAAGGGGAAAAAATTCAGGAAATGAATAGGAAGGATGCTCAGAAATGGAAGGAAGGAATGAAAAGGGGATCAAGGAAAAAACAGGATGGCATGAGAAGGAGTGACGTAATGGGGAAGAGAGGAAATGAAAGGGATCGTAAGACTGAAAGGAAGGAAGGTATCAAAAAGTCGGAAGGACATGGCAAGGAGAAAGAAGTAATGGAAAGCAAAACGAGAAGGAAAGGTAAAGCAGAAAACAAAGGAAGTGATGCAAAGAAATGAACAGGAAGGAAAAGAATGAAATATACATAGGAAGGGGAAGGATGAAAGAAAGGAAGGAGACAGGAAATGAAGGCTTAGAGGAAAGAAAGAAAAGAAATTTTTAAAGAAGGGAAGCAGAAAAGGAAGGAAAGGTGGCCCTTACGCTCCTATAATTTGACCAACATGATGGAGTTTCTTCTCCGTATTCATTATTCTAAAAAATATACAATAGACACACTGCGCACACACTCCCAGTGGCGCGCGCACACTTTCGTTCCAGTCCCAGCTCTTACAGTTTGGCGTAGGAACCCAGGTGCTTGTGTCTGGCGCAGCTGAACCTGGCACGGAGAGGGCACCACGGCTGCCCCCTCATCCCTCTGCCAGACCCACCTCAACCTGGGATGAGTTCCTGACCCCGCTGAGAGCCCGCCCCCCCTTTCCTCCAACTCCCAGCAGCTTTAGTGGTAGGAGTGAGCTGCAGGGCTTCAGGACTGCATCCAGTTCAGAGATCAAGAACAGGAGAGGTCACATGAGTGAGGGTCAGACAGGCAGGCAAGCAGCAGGGCCAGGGCTGGCACCTGGATACAGGGTAGGTCACAGGTCAAGTTTTACTTTATCAGTCAGTCAAGATGAGGTGGTGTACAAATATAGTATAAAGATCAATGACCTACAGGAGACATTCTGGGAAAAAAAATTAATGTATGAGGAGTCTGACACTTCGGCATCACTGTAATGAAGTAACAAGACTTCGTGACCACAATTCAAAAGGTATTCTTAGCCTTCGCAGCCGTTTTTCAGCAGTGTGATGTCATCATAAACACACCAAGCCGCAAACTGGGACTTTCTACCGCCAGTGCCACTCCCGTGGTGTGAGCGACAGATTTTCCTCCCTGCCTCTGTGATGTGGTGTGTTTGGGACTCGAGATGACGACGTACCTTGGCTTCGTCTCCGAATGCACTGAATATCATTTAAGCCGATTGTTGCGTCATTCCCCTCCCCATTCTATGTTTTTCCATTATTCCCCTCATCTTAAGTACACAACAATGGCGTCCTAGTCTTACTATTATGACTGACATCTCCGTGCGCATAACGTTGCATTTAATGACAGTTTTCAATCACATTGTTCAATCCGAATGTCTTCAATGCTATACAAGTCCAGTACTTTTGACTTACCACTACTATACACGTGTCTAACGCTGTGCTTTTAACGGTAATCGCAGAACGATGTGGATACTGTGAACAAGGCTGCCCCCATGATGGCCGCCTCCAAGGTGGAAGGACTGGCTGCACCCAAGCCCATGAGCTCTGCCCTGGATGACACAGAGATGAAGAAGGTTCTGGAAGAGTGCAAGCGACTGCAGACAGAAATGAGCAAGCTGCAGGAGGAGAATCGGCAGCTTAAGGTAACATCAGGAGACCGCAGCCATGAGGGGGTGGAGTTAAAACTGTTTGACTGAATTATATGAACGAAAACTGGCCCAAATATAAAAAAACATAACTTGGGATTGGCGTTCATTTTTCAACCACTGGCTCTCACAACAGTCTGAAATCTGAGAGGTTTATAGGCTCAGAACAATTTAAAATGTTAAAAAGCTTTGACCGCTGTCTGCTTGAATTTGTGGTAGACAGATAGACCCTTATGGATTCTGATATATTTGTTGGTTTTTGGTATGTTGCCATACTTTGCATTGAGATAAATCTCTAGGTTTTCATCTGACACTTTCAAGTGAAAAACATCACTGTAAGTGACACGTGTGTGAATCACGTCTTACATTTATCCTACTTTCTCAGGATGATGGATTGAGACTGAGGAAAGCTCAGCGACCCGAGCACACAGCCTCCAACTCCAGCTCTCTGATTGGCCGAGAGGTGGCCACCAGCTCCCTCCCATCACTCCTGGTCGTCATAGCAGCCATCTTCATCGGATTCTTCCTCGGCAAGTTCATCCTGTAGATGGACAAGTGGAGGGGAATCTGACGTGTCTGCCTGCCTATCAACCGGTTCCAGAAAGAGTGAGAGAGAGAGGGAAAGAGAGTGGGAGAGAGGGAAAGAGAGTGGGAGAGAGGGAGAGAGGGAAAGAGAGAGGGAGAGTTCATATGGCCTGGATGAAAGGAGAATGTCTTTCTGTTGACTTTGCCATATCATTGGTAGCTGGGCCAGCGGCAGAAACACACATCTGTGCGGCATCATAATGTCCTCAGCCTCACATACGGTTAGTCCAACACGAGAGAGAGAGAGGGAGAGAGAGATGGAGGGAGAGAAAGAGGGAACAAAAAGCAGGAGCAGAAGTAAGGCTCTTTCCCCTCTCTGTCTCTTCCCCCCCCCCATACTGTTCTTTTCTTTGTGCGATGGACAGAAGGTAACAGGCATAAAACACATCAGTGGTTTAAGAGAAAGTGACCAAACCATGACACAAAGAAAGAAAAAAAAAAATTACGCATCTCAGAGGCCCAAATTATAAAGGTGTTAATATAAATATTTTTGTCCTCCACATCACTACAGCCACCACCACACTCCTCGCTCTCTCTTTCTCGTTTTATTAAAAGTTCAGTGGAATGTTAGGTGTCTTGTAAATGTAATTTTAATCCTTTTTAAGAAAAGGAAACGCAACCTCAAATCAAAACAAAACAAAAAAGACCTTGTGATCCTTTTTCCACCCCCCCGCAGCCTCAGAAAGACGGCAGATATTTCTACCCTTCGCTGCCTCTCCATTTCCACCGGAACATCAACAGTTGGGCTGGGAACAAAGATGCCTCCTTTTGTACATTTGTCTTTTTTTCCTGTCCCTAATGATACCAATGCAGACTTTTATTACAGTTATATCATATTAATATTATTAATGTTCTTTATTTTCCCTCAGTACAAAGCATATATCCCTACTTGAGGCAAATGTTGACTGAAGTTCGAGTCTACACCTCTCCTGTTCTGTCCAATGCTATTCAACATTAAAGAAATAAAGTGGAAAAAAATACTCCATTTGTACTGCTGTATGTTTTTCCCCCTCTCTGTGTTCCTTCTGACCCGTCCATGTCCTCCTCTTCTACACCTATGTGCACGTGCACACACACACATCCAAACCATCATGTTTAAGTTTCCAGAAGAATTTCAGATGGCGATCTTCCATAGTCTCTTTGTGTAAAACTTTAAAGACTTGCTTGTATATATATATGAGCTGGAAATTTCTGCAACACTGAACCTGTTTTTTTAGATTGTCAGGTAACTAGCAGGTATATTTCATGGTTTAACCCTTTCTCATCACAGTGCTATTTAGCAATACCTGTGATTAGCCTATTAAAGTAAAACCTCTCATTTGACGTTATGATAATATATGGATAAAAAGTGAAAAATGGCTATTAATAATCTGACAAATTTAAGGCATATTTATCACGTATTGAAGAGAACAAATATATATATATATATATATATATATAAATATAAATAAATAAACATTACATACAACCCATTCAAATATTTAATTTCTATTATTACAATCCAGTTATTAGGACAATGTCTTTTTAAGGCACTTACAGGTAATGATGCATGTAGTTCAGCTGTGGATCTACATAGCCCTTAGTAACAATAATAGTACTCTGTATCAAAACAAAACACAAAAAATTGAAATATATATATATATATATATATATATATATATAATGCCTCATAACCTCTCTGTCTCACACAGTATCATTTTACCCTGCTTGCTCTTTCAGCAAACAATTCATACCAGTGGGGGAAATTAATATTGCCATTTCATTTCCGATCCAGTTCTGGATCAAACGGCAATGAAGGATGTCAGATTTGGTGGGACATCCAAAGCCACAATTGCTTGGAATATTCTTCATGCCATAACTGAATACAGTAAGCAAAAATGATCGCTTACAATGCACATGTAGACATCACGAACCATCGGGAAATCAGAACTGGCACTCTTCTTCCACCCTGTTCCAGCTTTGCTCCAAACTAAACATGAACACCATGTAACAGCTTTACAGTTTCCTGTTTCACGGATGAAAATGTTAATTCTCTACTGTCTTGTAAGAGTTTTATCACTGACAATATGGTACACTGTCATTCTCTTTCAATATACACAACCCTGAATTGGTTTATTTTATCATTTCAAATACACTTGCACGCACACATCATACCATAGAAAAATATCTCTTTGTTAACATACATGTCTACAGTAAAGGTTAAGAAAATAAACAGGAAACCCTCTTTAATGAAGCTCATAACATAACAAGGGTTATCAAACACTTTTCTTATATGGGAACCGTACAAGTTGCCAGTCATGCTTTATTAAAGTGCAGTTACTGTGGTGCAGCAGTTTTAGTTCTTTGCAGTCTGTTCAGTCCGGAGGCAGATAAAAAAGACATTTCGCCTCTCCACATATTTCTCCATCTACATTTAATCCACCCTTGAAGTAGACCAAAAACCAGAAAAATGAGCAGAATGCCCAAGTGCATCAAGTAAACTTGTTCCCAGATGGCCAGAGTGCTTTCTTGCATTTCTCTGGTCCTCCTTGTGTCAATATGTACAAGGATGTACAGAAATATCAGTTCAGATCCTGGGGTGGTTCTTTCAACCAAAGAAGTTTATAATCAGCATGTTTAATCCCACAAGAACCACAGTTTCCATCAAGTAGCTTTGGTGAGCTGGGCAACAGCTGTTATTCGACTTTTGCTGCCGTCTTGTATGGTGACCAAGGTTGACCTCTGACTTCTGGCTGTTGGCCAAGCACTGCACCAGCGGCGTCTGGTAGGAGGTGGCACGTTTTTCGGGCTGGTCAGGACTGGAGCCGTCGCTGGGCCGTTGGCCATTGTAGAGCAAGTAGCGACCGTGAGTGTCCTGCTCCATGCGAAAGAGCTCATACTCGGTGTGTGGGAGGCGGATCCCCAGTGCCACGCAGCCATTAGTCAAGGTCACGTCCTGCTCCACTCCAATCTGCCATGAGCCTTGAGCACCACATCCATTTCCATCAAAGATATTCAGGAGAGATGTAGTGCCTTGGTCCATCGGTACCACCTGCATATGGTTCACTACAACCAGAAAGACAAAGTGAGTTAGATACTACTTTCCAGATTTCATTTTACACTGTAGTCTGGTTTGAATACAAATTCCTTTTGAAGTATCACTAGGATTGTTGGGTCCTAGACAATTTTTGTTCTGTGGGGTACCCTGTCTACACTGGGGTGTCAAAAAAGTGGAAAAGTTGACATGCCTGCAGTGGCACCACCTAGCCTCACAGTCCGTAAAGGATACTTTCAAATTGTATTCAAATTGCTTACAAAGTTTACCCACACTTACCCTTGAACACAAACTCGGTTCCCCCCATGACCTGTGTGGAGAGCACGCCATGGCCGTACCTCCCCCTGGCAAAGATGCTGAAAGTTGGGTGCTTGCAGACGGGATCCGAGTAGTGGTAATAGTGACCTTCCCAAGTGTTGTTGTTATCATGGAATATGAAATGTCTTGTGAGGAAGAGTGAATCCGGCCGAACTTCACACCGCTGGGAAACCCACTGGCCATTAAGGTCTACAGTGAGCTCGGGTCGTGGTGGCAGGATCGGAGGTTGGAACTCGTCCGAGCGCGAGATGATCCGGCATGCGATGCAATTCTGCTCATGACTCTGAAGGTGAGAGAAAGAGAGATCAGAACTGAGATCTGACAAAGAGATGAAATCTTTACAAATTTAACAGCTAGAACTGGTTTCTTTTGAGCACGTTGGCAACAATGTTCCTTAGTTTAAAGGCATTAAGTGGTATGCACCGTCCCTGTGGTGGACTGGCGGCCTGCCCAGGGTGTACCCCGCCTCTCGCCCGAAGATGCCGGGATTGGCTCCAGCTTCCCCGTGACCCAGATGGATAAAGAGGTATATACAGTATAATGGATGGATGGATGGAACTGGTACGCACACACGGTGGTAATTTCCAGAAATTGGGACATATTTTTAAGATTCAGATATGCTGGATGATAAGTTAAAACTAAACAAGAGAATTTAATGATCTACCAGAACAAGATGGCTCAGTATAATATGTGGCAAGAAGTAGTCTCTCCCCCAAAAGAATTCAAATGCTGAGTCTGCATTTTATTTTTATAAAGCTATTTTTGCAAGGTGAACACTTTTTAACACTTTCGCATTACATTGTGACTTGTAATTACAAACCCAGGCCATATGGCTGATTATCACATACGAGAATTTTGACTCGTTCGCATGAGGAAAATACTGGAAATCCAATTTAATAACACTAGTTACTGATGTACCTTCAGATAACCACCACAGACAGTGTCTAACACCTGGATACCGAACTGAATGAATGTCTACAGCCAGTTTTACTTAACTAAACAATCTAATCTCTAACAAAGGCATCAGTTTCCCATCACTGGAAGGATCCATTCTATAGATTTAGAGCCTAATTTACAAATACTAAACACAAGAATTCATGAAAGCAGATATATCAATATTTCTAACAAGAAAACCCTAGCAGGCGGAGAGAAAAAGTTTTTACCTCTAAAAAGGAGGGCGGTGGTAAAAATGGCTATTTGTTTCAGCCAAGCAACAGTAAGAAACTAGAAGGGCACTCGGAGAGAGAAGACCTCCACCAAGGACAATAATCGACCCTTTTATGATACGCAAATCTACAACTGCAGCCACTTTACATCTGGGTATAGTTCCAACTGAGACTTTTTCTACATTGGCTATGTTTTGTCACAATTGAACTTTACTGCCATCTACTGGATTTTAAGATGTATGACATTGTTGAGTGCAGACTTCCACCAAGGCCAAATGGTGTGTCTCAACATTAGGAAGGAAAGGGAAACTAAATTCTTGGATAAAGATACCACAACTGCACCCACTTATTTTTACATCGGGTGAAACGAGTGTGGCTTGTGAATTCTCGTGTCAAAGGTCACCAGTGCAAAAAGTGAAATTAACTGCTACCAAAAACAAGAGTGTGTCTTTAATGTCTCAGGTCCTTTCCCCTTGAGTGAATTGGCTTTTCCTGCATGGTTTTCTCTGACTGCTACTTTAGCTGAAAAAGCAGTTTTCAGGTGACTTCTGTATCGCCCCAGGAAGGAATCATACGTCCTGAATGCTACGGCTATACTGTAGGAATCGCCACCTCTAAGAATAATTGCTGTAAATATGTTTCCCATAAACATCAATGGAATTCAACATCTTTCCTTAGACGTCTTTTGTAAGTAATTTTAGTGCAAATGGGTTATCAGTTGTTTTTCCAATATATGGAAATGATAAATTCTAGTCCATGTTTCCCACATGCTAAACATGTAGTGGATAGAGATTACATTAAAAACACTTTAAGCTCGTGCTTTTCCATTAAAGAATATGAAACGGTGTGTGTCAAAGTTATGGTCATACGAAACTGGCCGCGTGTTTAGACTTTATTAGCAAAGTGGGGCTGTGAAATAGGATCGTCAATTTTTGTTCAAATGCTTAAACAGGCTGCAGTGTCTAACAGAACCATGCCAATGTGTGTCCAAAGAATTATATGTTCTGTCTGGGAGAAGAAAAACTGAGCTGGACATGTCTTCCTTTATGCTTGCCTGTTTTTCTTTTATTATTATTTTTTAAATTTTATGGAATGGCAGTAAAAGGTGTGCATATTTTCTTTCTCCCAGTACTTCAGTGTGTGAAGCAAATATTTAATGATGTGCTAGAACAAGGCGTCTCTACTCCGGTACAGACTCCAACACAGGAAACAATGGAAAGAAAAGAAAAGAAAAGAAAAGACAGAATGCATGCATGTGCAGACAAGATGTGTTCACCCCATCCTGCTGATGGAGATTTCAGTTGATGAATCCCTGATCTTCTGGCTAACCTCAGGCTTAGCAATGCAACACATCTGACAACATGTCTCACTCTTTCTTCGTCTCTCACTTTGCCTGGCTCCAGTTGCTCTTTCATTTAGCCAAACCTTCCCAAAGTCATTTGGAAGTTGTGATTACTGTAGTTAAAAACACCACATAAGAAAAACGACGTATATTTTCCTTTCACATTACTTTCTGCACCATTAAAACATGATAACGCCAACATCTAATTTGCGCGCCGACTTACTCAGTTGTGCCAATCAATTAACAATCGACACAACTTGCAGACTGGCTGGAACTGGTTTGGGATGGGATGATGGAAAGCCGTGGAACAGGAATGGGAAACGAGAGAAAAACAGTTTGGACTACTGCTGGCCTCTGCAGCTCTGATCCACCCAATAACCACAAATGAACAAAGTGGCACATTTGAATCCTCTGAAAACAGATCCGGAGCTGGGCACGAGCTGCTATTTGTGATTTATGGCTGGAATTGTCATTACAGCAATAAAACATCTAAAAAAAGGAAGGATCCCTCCTCTTGTGGATGGTGGAGCTGTTAATTAAATGTCTCTTATTCATGGTTTTGCCATGTTTTGCTGATGTGGTCGCAATGCATCAAAGTGTAGACCAAATCGTTAGGCTTGATTAGAATGAAAATGAGTGCCACATGCTTCAGAGCTCATTTATGGTTGTTGTTTTTTTTATCCTGTGGCTTACTCTTTAGAGCAATTCTTGTTTGGAATTCCATGTGGCTGGATTGTGTAAACCATTTTTAATGGTGCACATTTATGTGGCCATCTTTTCTGTAAGGAGAGCTTTCTGTCACATTTGAGCAGATCTGAAATTATACCAGGCACAAAAAGTTATGAGCTTTTGGAAAAGTGGGAACTTAAATGCAGAACGTTTTCCACATATTTTTAAAAAAGGATTTTTACTGTACAGTCCTTGTGATCAAGGCCAGTCTGCTCATTTGTGGAGATCTTTACTGTGTTTCTGAAGCATCCCCATATAAAACACTTGAAAGGCGTTATATTCTCTAAACTCAAAGGCCAGTCTTGAATGAGGCCTTTATTTACGCATTGCGGACAAAGACTGAGGGAGAGAGATGGCTGAGAAACGGAGAACTTTCCAATACTGCCCAAGGCATGCATGAAATCAGACCTGGAATGTGTTTGCTGGAATAATTCATACGGCCGCGTGAATTCTACAAATACCACATGTTGATTGCTCTGGGAGATAGGATAGGGTTCGCCTTTTGTGTCTTTGCTTGGAGGAGCTTAACACTGCAACGCTCGTTGTTGGACATAACATCTGATCACCATTCCACCCTGTTCAGTAGAACACTGACCCTATGCTGATCTGTAAAATGTTAAATCATCTAAATCATCTGAAACAAGGCTTGGTTTATTTAGACAGCTGTTAAACACCGGGATAGCGCACGATGTGACCCATGCTACGACATGTATCAAAATGAGACAACTGCTGGACAGGAATGCACACACTTGTCTAAGGGATAAAGAGACAGACAATGTGAGTGATTGTGAAGGACTAGAGTATGAGCCAAAGTGTAAACCGCCTGAAATGCTCATCAAAGCTCAAATCAGGGCAATTTCACTGTCGATTTATTTTGAGTGTTTGACAAAGCAAGAGCAGTGCCAAAGTGTGGTGAAGAAAAACCAGCGTTTCTAAAGTTTTATTGAGAACTTTGATCTTGTAGCGGGTTCATTTTATTGAGATAAACAGACTGAAGTGGTTGACGCATAGCTATGCTTTACAAAAAAAAAAAAAAAATGCTTAAAAGTTAAGATCATCCTGACAGGAGTGACGTGATAGTGATTCATCTGAAGCAAAGTTGAGACTTCCTTCCTTTTATATATATATATATATATATATATCATGTCTTTAAACAAAGTTAAATGACCAAATGATACAAAAACCACAGCTGGTTGCCTGTTCCCTCCAATTTCTGTCTTAACAGCTGGGGAAGGCATACTTTCCACTTTCACTCATGCACACACAGACACATACATATGATTTCAATCTGATTTGCAATATTAAAATAATTTCATGCACTCCTCAACTCATGTCGAGTCACGAAGTCCTCAAATCGCCTTCCAGCATTTTTATATGCACATATGGAAAAGTGCATAAATGTATATGTGCGCACACCCACACACTCACCCACACACTCAAACATACTGACCTTGGTGTTCTGCAGTGGCGGCTGATAGCTGGAGGGCCTGTGGCTCATCCTCTGGCTCAGATCGGTATGGATTTCACCTAGGAAGAGCTCCTCCACGGGATGCTCCATGTTCCTGTTCACGTATTGCTTCTCAACACGCAGCAGCTGTAGCTCGTGCATGGCAAAGTTCAGGCCGCGAGAGCAGTTGCAACTTCCTTCCTCACTACACAGCTCATAACTTATGTTTGGCTCCAAGGAGGCGCCCTTCATTCTCTCGCAGCTCTGTGCCAAACGCCTGCTCAGCTCCTTTGCTGTACCCGTTGAGTGGCACACCACCTGGATTACGGGTAGAGCAGTATGAAAACAGTCTCCTAACATCCCATATATATCACAATTAACCCTGGCTACAGTCCCTGATTGGCTAGCAGATAAACACTGCTAAAGGAATTCAGGTCAAAGTTTAATCACAATTCTAAATCAATGCTCATAGTAGTCTCCTAGATTGGAATGCAACCTTGACAGTGAGCATAAATAACTCTTTAAACTAGGCCAGTTTTTAATACTTTGGCATTGTTTCACTACACAATGGAAAGAAAATCCTATCTACCACCCTATTAGAGTAATTCCATGGGTTCAATAAAGAAGGGATGGGGTGTGCACAGACCAAGGCCCAAATGGAAATTAGGAAGCAAATAAATATCCAAAAGAATGAAAATTGTCCACGCTGGGTGGCTCAGTGTATTTGCCCATCCTGGTGGTCACAATTCATACTGGTCTTCCTGGACTCTTTATTTTTCCCTCTGGAAGAACCCTTAAGCATATCATAAACCATTTTAGAAATGGCTTTATGAACCTTGAACCATACAAGGGACCAATAAAAGATTGCATTGCCTTGCTAAATTGAATGACATGGATTTTATCTGTTTGGATTGGTACCACACCACAAGTCTACAAATTAGAAACGACACGGCAAAGTGACGATTCCAAACGACTGGCTCAAACGATTCCTGGGTCCAAGTGTGTGGGCCGGCGTTTCTCCAGTCACAACTTTTAGTTCCCGCTTCCTCTCTGAGTCACAAAAATGGAAGAAAAACCTATAACTATGATTTCACTTTATCCTGTCATATATGATCCATCATTAAATGTTTATAGAGACATTCTGAAGAAAAATAAAGCTTGGAAGGACGAAGCGGAGATCGTCTGTGCCTCAGAGTGTACGTAGATAGTACGGTTAGCTTGCTTTGCTAATTTGCCAAGGAAGCTAGTACGAAGCACATAACACGTAAATCAAAAACTGATCAGGGCATTATTTAATTCGGGTTTAACTAGATTTAGAGACTATATATATTTTATAGCTTCTTCGGTTTTACATTGGAACTAAAAAAAAAAAAAAAGAACAGTATACATTCATAAGCAACATCATTAGCGGTTGCTACGTGTCCATAATATACAAACTACAAGCAAAATGCAATGTAATGTAATTATATGGTGGGTAAATAAAATAACTTGTTATTTTCAAATTGTTCAGGAATGAGTAAGCAAAACATATTATAAATGAGATGACAAAAAGCATACCAGTGTCTGAAACAACCCACTGGTGGTCTGCTTTGCCTTCATTTTGTTTATTTTCTTACATAACTTTAAATGTAACAGCAGCGTGAGTTTTTAAGTCTGAGCAACAACATACACCATTCTCGTATTTACAAGACACACATCTAATTTAGAAATGTTTTTGGAAAATCCCCATCTACATTGGTAGCCAAAAGCATATCATTAATGGTGTTACAGATTTCCTTATTACAGTGTCTCACCCGAATGTGGTGGATGTGGTAGTCAGCCTCCGTACCACCGCGAATGATCCACGAGGCCTGACGCATGTGCACATCGCCCCGGATCAGCAGCGTGTAGGTGGGCACCGTGCAGTGGTTGTCGGCGTAGTAGAACTGGTGGGCCTGAAACGTGTGGTTGTGTTGGAAGTGGTAGAGGCGAGTGATGAACTCTGGGCCAGGACGTACCTCGCAGCTGCCATAGCAACCGAAAAATGAAGGGAGGAAACGAGGTCAGAGAAGAAGAAGTGTTAAAGCACAAATGTTCCTATTTACTGTCAGTTATATATATATCTATATCGAGAGAGAGAGAGAGAGAGAGAGAGAGATTTATAGATTCATAAGTTTATATTCACAATTTATATACTGTGAAGCTGCTTTGTGACACTGTCTGTTAAAACGCTATACAAATAAATTGGATTGAATAAATAATACTATTAATGCACAATTTAAAACTATGTTGAAAAAAGACTCAATTTTAGAAATGTGACCTTTTTTATATCATAATTTCAATTTAATGTAAATCTTTGCTGATATTCTTATGAATATTTTATGTATTGCTATTTTTGTTTAAAAAATTACATTTTTGAAAGTGTAAAATATCCAGTTTTAATGATTTGGGGGAAGAAAAAAAAATATTATTTATTTCACTGTGAAGGCTCTCTCAGTTGACAACTTTTAAATATTTGTTGTAAAATTAGTTCTGAATTATTTAGTAAAGATGTAGCATGTAAAAATATTTTGCACCTCAAAAATATATTTAACACAAATGTTCATTATAAAATTTTTTTTGGGAAACTTTTCTGTAATATCCTTCTCATTAGGGATAGGAATGAACATTTATAAACAAAATAATCTGCTTTCATGAAATGTTCATTCCTATCCCTAATGAACAAAGATTTTTGGTTCTGAATACAGAAAGAAAATGGAGTAAATAATAGTTTTAAAAATAACTTCAGTTTTGTTTCCACTCTAGTTATATCTATATAATGTAAATCTGAAAAATGATTACCATGACCAAAATGACCATTACTACCTGTAGTGTTCTGCCTTAAAATAGGCAAGACTTATGTTCCACAGAATAAGCAAACATTCAATCTAAAACACCAAGTGAAGCTCTTTATATCGTGAGTTACATAACGCTCAAGTGTTTGACAGAATGTAAAAAATATTAATGTTAAAAATATTAATGTTAATGAATAAAATATTAATGTTCCAAACAAACATAGTGAGTTAGATATTCCTTAAATAATTAATTTTCTTCATTACGCATCAATTTTCACATTACTTTTCACTATTACAATTCAGAAGCAGATCTCAGGCCACATGCTCACCTGGTGGAGACCCAGTGGCCCTCTATGTTAGGAGGCATCTGAACGGTAACACGTGCTCCGTTATGGAGACGCTTTAGCATGGTCTGGCACTGCGTGTCTTTGGGCGGCCAGCTCAAGCTCTTCTCCAGAGCCAGACGAGGTGATCGATCATCTGCGACATACAGAGATGAGCCCACTGTCCAGCCTGCTGAACACACAACCACGACGGGAACATACTTAGCCTGCTTTATTTGCATTATTTTGTATTATGTTCAATCATAATGTTAAGGATTCTAAAATAAAGCACTGGTTATTAATCGGGATGTACCGATTTGATACTATACACCATGCACAACAGTCTCTGGAGTTTACATAAAATGGTTCGAAAAAAAAAACCCACAGAGTGAGCAGCCATTCTGAGGGAGGAAACACCTTGATGAGAGAGGTCAGAGGACCAGAATGACTGAAATAGAATATCTGAATATGAAATGAATATCTGAAAAGAAAGAACATCAGAGCTTGAGGCTATTGGGCAAAATTCCATGTCTGAGCGTATCTTTCATACACCAAGGTTATTGCAGGTTTGGAAATTGTTATTAAGGATGGTTGTGTGCCAATGCTGGTCCAAAACAATGCTAATCTGTCTGTGGTACGCTCAAAACTTTGCTTTCATCATATAACAAAAAAAGTCTACATTGTAATGCCATTTGAGACATCTTGAAAGAGCTAAAACAATCCAATCACTCCACTGGCCCAATTACCAATTATCATCCAGCTACAGTCATAAGTTCAACTCTACAGCGCAACCAAGCATACTTGGTTACATACATTACATGTAAGGGGTGGCCTGTTACAGCCCCAAGCAAGGTCAATCTGAGAAAAACTAAAATGTGTAAGATCTTTTATAACTTCAAAATTCGGAGATGCAGGTGTGTGGCCTGCTTGGCTGCCGCGGAAGCGGCTGTCTTAGCTGTCTTCCTCCCCTTCTTAATGGAAGGCATTATTTATGGAAATATGCAATCTGTTGGAAATATATAAAGTTCTGCAAAGGGAACGCTTGTCATATTTGCCCACAAAAAAGGCAATATCGATCTCACTGAAATGTCTGGACGGTATTTTGAGTTATATAACAGTTTTAATCTTAGTTATGAGTGCAGTATTATAGTGAATTTTGCTAGTTGGTGTTAGCCATGTAATAAACACATTCCTTAAAATGTCACACATTCTACAGGTCATTTATTAGTACGATTTGGAGTTCTTTGGTCTTCTATATGTCTATTAAGCATTGGTAGGGCAGGAGGTCTGTATTTACTATGACGAATTCATACCAGATAAGACATCTCTGTCCAGATTACAGAAATGTAAGTACATGGTCATCACACCAAGCCTTAGTTCTTGGTAGCCTTGGTAACGCATATAATCAGTGCAAACTGATTGCTTTGACTTTTATCATAAACTCTTTTTGTAGTTTCTAGTTTTCATGCAATTTGGGTTAGAAGTTTATAAAATGTATGTAATCTATATCTTTAGATAGGAACACAGATATCACAGTGTTCACCGTCTATGTCTTATTATTAACCATTTTCAACAAGGGTTTGGTTTGTTTAAGCAAGACACAGTAAAAAAACAGTACTCTCCATGCTTAAGAAAAAGGCATACAGGATATAATGGACTCTTTTCCAATATATACATTCGCAGGGGATATTTATATAACCTGGAGTTATTTCTAGAGGTCGGTTTTCAGTAGGTAAAAGACAGCATAATCTTTCCAGACACAAGAACGTGAAGTATTATCAAAATTATGCTAGTGTAGATTCAGATGAAACAAAGATTATTTAGTTTATAATTTCATTACCACACCTATTCAACTAAACTAATCCCATCCAGATAGGGCTTTAGGATTGTATATATTTTTTTTTTTTCAAACTTTCATAGCAGGAAATCCATGAACAGCATTTTGACCAGTGAGGACAAAGTAACAGCAACCTTTCCCATGTGTTCTCAGAGTTTATAAAGGAAAGATGTAAGCAGAATCTTGACCCAACTGACCAACAAGCCCCATGAAAACCCCTTTCATGTCTCATATCAGTGTTCTATAGTCTTTACATCTGGTACCCCCCCACATCTCATGTCTTCTGTCTCACGTCTCACTTCTCTCTCTCTCTCTCTGTACCCTGAGGACATACCGGCTCCATTTGCACCTGCACCTACTCCCACTCATCAAGTCTGCCAAGTGAATAATTCTAAACTGTGATATCTGAAACCACTGTGGAGAAGTTGGCTGCGGCAAAACTCGGAAGGCTTCTATTATGTAAACACACTGCGATAACATGAAAAGGCAACCTGACGTCTGCTGGGAGATTTTCTAATGGCACGTTAGCACCCTGGCTTTGTCATCAAGTTGCACAGTTTCAGCTTTTTTTCATGGAAGGCCTGGGGTTTTGTATTCATAACATTTTGAACAGAAAACCTTGCTATTGATCCAAAGGTTGATAAAGTCTGATGTTATGTATACATCCATGGACTCATGAGGAATCTGAACCAAGCTGACTTGAAGCTGGAACAGGGCCCTAGACAGATCAATGTAAATTTGATATTGCCAAAAGCTTCATGGACAAAATAAAGCCAGTACAGTGACGAACCACTGAAATAAATAGGATCACCATCTCATAAGTTTGCCAGCATTATGAAAGCTTATATGATGCCAAAACCTACAGCATAAATACAGAATGGTATTGAACCGTAGAGAGTATTTATGACCCATGACCCACAGAGGGCATTTACGACCTACTGGCGTCCTGCAGCCTGGGCACAGAGAGAGGACATGACTGGACATGATTTCATTATAATTCCTTTCCAATGCTGCCAGTCTTTGTCTACTGTACTCTTAAATGTAACCAGTGCATCGCAAATGAGATGGTGCCTGACCCTGCCTGTTTTTCTGCTTTTGCATAACAAATCTGCTGCTTAAAATCCTTCGGATGAGGTTAATTGTCAAACCTCCATGCCTGGAAGCCAAATAGCCCCCTTCTACTCCAGCCTGAGGCCCATAACCACTTTTTCCCAAGCTCTAATTCAAAGCACCCACTCAGTTCCCCATGCTCTAACCACCAAGAACATTTCCAGTTGGACGGATCCCATCAGTGAGCTAACGGTCCTGGGATGGCTGACAAACTGACGGACGAGCTCCAGAATCGACCAGAGCTGGTGAGAGAAATCCAGGACTTCAGTGCCATGCTGCCTCTTTTCTAAAGCACTTTACCATGCCTCACTTCACGTCTGAGGGACAGCCTGTCTCTGATAGCCTTTTCTCAAAACACCTTTTATTATATCAATACAGGTTATATACAAATGTTTTATTTATCCGCAGGAATTTTACTGGATGCAAAAAAAAGAAATGGATCTCAATGTGCACAGAAGTAAGTGTATGTATTAGGTTACATTGCTTCGTATCGGTTTTGCTTAGTGTTTAATTATATTTGAACTGAATATTAATAGTTTTTACTTGATTAATGTTTATTTTTACTTTTCATTGAGATTTGCTAACTGCATGTGCCAGCAGCCTAATTATCTTGCCTAGTAGTCTACTGTGCAGGATTTAACAGCTTTAGTGTCAGTGTGCAGGAAAACAGCTCTGCATAACATCAAGCTGAGCTTCAAGCTGCTCCTTTGGTTTCTTTTCGAGCTTATCCTGAGGTTTTCCCCCCCATAAATTTACAGTACGCTCTAATCCAGCCTGACATCGGCTGTTTTATGGGTACCAGGAAAGGCTGCAATAACGTGCCACTTAATTGAACGTTAGATTCCTTTAAACACACTCGAGAGTTAAGTGGATTTGAAAATATCGCTTTTTTTTATCTCTAGGCCCCATTTGAAGTGAGAGCTAAATGTTTGGCCTCCGGCTGTCATTTCTAGCAGATGGAACGGGTCAGGGGCAATGCAGTAATCTGTGTTTCCCGTCCATGCCAGGCCAGCATCACAGAGAGCTAAAATGAAGCCTTCAACTCCAGAATGACCCTCATCTACCCAAGAGCCCCAGGGAGTGCACTTTATTACCTTCTCTTCCTCCAAGAAGAAATGATTTAAACATAATCACCCCATTGAACCTCCATAGTGTAGAAGTTTTGTTCTTATAAATGTGAGCTGTAGGCCTTGAAAAGAGAAAGCTGAAGAAAGTCAGTGATGCAGTAGGGTACCCCCTGTCTGGCACATTTGGTGTTTTCCCTACTCTAACACACCCACTTCAACTCAGAAAGTGCTGGTAATTTGAAGATAAACTGAATCAGGTGTGTTGGGACTGGGAGCAGAGAAAACACTAAAATGTTCAGAACAAGAGGGGACTCCAGAACCAGAGGGTGCTCATGAGCGCCATCTGTGTGCCCTTATTAAGCCTGTTGAAGCAGACAAAGCAGCCATCTATGACCCAAAACCTGTTGCAATTATCGAAGACCCAATCACTCACACACCTCAGCATCACCAAAGTGAGGACTTTGAAAAAGAACGCAGGCATTAGGGCACCATTTGAGACAGAATTAAGACGCAAGGTTCGCTTTTCACCAGGTCTTTGTGAAACAACAAACCAGTATTTTCATCATTTTTTCCATCAACAGGTGATTACATTTTCAAAACTTGTTCCTCTTTAGATTGACCACATTTACTGAATGGATCCTACATGAAACAAACATTCATGTGAAGACTAATATCAATACATTTAGGATGCCTTTTGGATTCACGCAACATCCAGAGAGTGCAATAAAAATGACTAAATATCATGTACATTAAGTGTGTAACATGTTGCATGAACTATGAGACAGATTGCATATCTTGTAATGCAGATATTAGAAATTAAGATATTACTTTACATATTACAGGGATACAGCAGTTTATGATGTGATGCATTGTTACATGACAGCACATTTTGAGCTAAAAAATAAAAAATAAAAAAAAATTGTGAATTCTGAAGAATCTAATACAGGGTTTGAGGAAGATGAAAAGTAGCCTATAGTTTGTTGTTATGGTAAAAAAAGAGAAAGAGAGAGAGAGAGAGAGAGAGAGAGTGAAAAA
Source organism: Notoglanidium macrostoma (assembly GCA_030068235.1). Lineage (NCBI taxonomy): Eukaryota > Metazoa > Chordata > Actinopteri > Siluriformes > Auchenoglanididae > Notoglanidium > Notoglanidium macrostoma. The sequence continues at coordinate 12,235,998 of JAQQZR010000018.1, read as the reverse complement.
CAGCATTACAGATGTGACATGTCTCAAACACTCTTTGGATTATAGAGACTGCAGGGTTAAATCTTGTGTAAAATATTCGTTAAGAATAAACTGAGAATGAAATAAAAAAACACCCCGAAACCTGACTAAAACCATAGGCTTATTGATAATATAGAGTGAAATCTAAACCAGTGTGGATGGATGAAACATGCTGCTCCTCATATCTGATGGATATGATCAGATGTGATAAAGGTTTAATCAGAGCAGATAAATACACAGCCAAGTGAGCAATTTTCAAATGTACACATAATTTTTTTTTTTTTTTCCATGCACACACTGATATTTGCAATGTGCACATTTTTGGAACAGAATTATCCTATATAAAGTTAGTAAGTACTTGAGCACCCTAAATGTTTGGGTTTTTTTTTTGTTGTTGCTGTTGTTGGTACCTTTGGGGAACTTTGCAACCTTGAGGAAAAAGTAGAACCCATTTCTGGAGCCTTATGAGGTCCTTATGAGTGTGCTGGAGTAACATTTCGAAAACATGAATGAGTGTCTCGGACTCACCAAGCGTCAGCAGCAGCAGTGTTACAGTAATGTCCATTCTCCTGCAGCCTGACACACAGATCCTCATTGTGTCTTCATGCAGTTCCACTCTGGTGCTGTATAAATAAAGCGCAAATCAAAACACATCCAGAGCTCAAAGAAATCGCTGGAGACTTTGCGGGTTCAGCTTGAGCCTCCTGATCCCCGAGTCGCCCGATGAACCGCGGCTGATGAAGTGTCGGCTCGTCGCCCAGTGGAGAAGCGCCGAAGAACCGTGTCGCTGTTTTGACTGTTTGGCGTCTCTAAACCGCGCAAAGGAGACAGCGCATTGCACCAGGACTGGATGAGCTCAAAGACGACTTCCGTTAGCGAGCTTCCAACTCCAAGTTCACCATCGCCACTGAAAGCTGATCCCTAAAATCAGAGCCTTTTACAGGTCCCAAGCCTTCCGATTCATTTTACTGATCCGACTCTTTTGAACGTACTATTATACTGAGAGTGATTCGAATCATGCGAGAGTTGATTCGTTTGATTCACTACTCAGTGAAGGATCCAAGATAGTCTACCATCCTAGAGTACTACTGTTAAAAAAAAAAATATATATATATTAAAAATATTTTTACATTTTTATATATAAATATATTAAAATATATACAAAATATTCAATTCTACAGAGCCCCTGAAGTCCCGAAAGATGATATTTTTTATCTTGTGTGCAAATGTAATGAGATAATAAGCTAAATAACTCGTGCACACAACATAAATAACACAAGTTAATTACAGAAAAGAAAGTACATTATTGTACCTGTAGGGGCTTGTCACTGGGGCAGTACCCTCTATTACTTACATATTTGTACCCTTTAAATGTAGGCTACCCTTTACTTATAGTCTATACACACGTACATGCGTGTGTGTGTGTGTGTGTGTGTGTG
>JAQQZR010000018.1:12222251-12232977 GCA_030068235.1 Notoglanidium macrostoma | reverse complement strand
TATATATACAATTTAATCAATTAAATCCAAGTCTTTTTATAAATGAAACCCAGTAAGTGTCATCTTTTTTCATGTTGCAAACTAACAACAATGTTAATATTGCTATATTTATTACACATACTGTATATAATATGTATAGTTATAATATGCATTATCTATGAACACTGAGCTGCTGTGTTTCCACCAGATATACCCGTGACTGTTCAAATTTACACCTCATTGCATAAATTACATTTACCACATAAGGTAAAAGTATAAAGCCTATCTCTATTATAACAGGCTTTACTTAATTCCTTTTAAAGTGCACTGAAGCAGACATCTTTCTGTGGTACACACTCATGTATACACTCATGCACTGCACATTTGAATGTTTTCTGCTCTAACACAGTTAATTCAATTTATTCACCTCAATTTTAGACTATTTTAAAATTATACCATACTGCAATTATATTCAGGATGTATATTGATGTAATATAACCACAGTCAAGAGTAATTTATATGATTTTAACCATGAAAACGTTTCTAACTATTTTTTCTCTTGAAACTTCCATTTCATATTTCGATTTCTAAATTTGGTAATGGCCAAGAAAACAGAAGGTCCTCCACTCACACTAAACTATCTTAACCCATTCATTTCTTCCTTTATGGCATTAACAATAGATTCGCACAAGATTTCTAAACACAGCACTGCATCGGGGAAGAGATGTGTAATTTCCTGCAACTGTGATAACTGTGTGACCATATGGAAAGGGAAAAAACACAAGCGTCCAAAATTTGGGTTTGGTTTCTGTGTGTTCAAAAGACTTTAATCTCTCAGTTTGGCCACAATCAGACATGGCTCTTTTTTTTCTCTCCATCTCGCTTTCTCTTTTTGTCTCTGTGTCTCTTGCCCTCTCGAGAGACCCTGCAGCTGTAAAAGTGAGAAAATAGAGAGGCCAGAATGGTGTCTATAAAGTGGTGACTTCATGCATATCTGTTTCTGTCAAACTTGGTTTTTCTCCCTCACCCTCTCCATTGTTCTGACTAAATGTTTTAAACCACAGGTATTTGAAAAAATGGCATCCACACCCCTCACTCTCACACACAAACACATTTCTCTGCAGTGTTCTCTAGTGAATAGCTGTCTGAGATCACAAGTAAAGACAAGCTGAGATAAAAAAAAAAAAAAAAATCCCACTTGGCAGGGATGAAAAAGACTACAGAGCTTATTATCTGTGGATTTCCACTGACCTCACTCCTGACATGAGCTAACTTCAGCGTGGAGCGTTCTTCTCAGTAAAAGTAGCATTAATATGGATCTTTAACAATAAATCAGTGCACATTTTATCCCATTAATAAATAAAAAAAAACTCTCAAGGAGACATTCTTGCATTTCTTCTTGAAAATATAGTGCCTTTTTTTTTATAGTCATAATTATTTCAGCCAAGACTCTGTGTGTGTATTCAGGGTTGGGAGGAGTGTATGTGTCTAAGGCGTGGTGTACAGTCTAATTTATCAGTTTTATTAGTCTTCTGCAACACCTCCATGGTGGAGATTCATACAAGAACCACAAAAACACACCACATTAACACACCACACCACACTTTTTTTAACCCCTCACTTTTGACCCCTGATCTCTGTTTTTCTGTGTCTGTGTGACCTGCAGCAGTGATCCATGAATAGCTTTTACACACCCTCTCTGATGTTTTTAACCCATATGTGTGTTTCGAGATCCAAAACAAACACCAGCCTCCAGCATCAGGCACTAGAGAGACCTCTGGGATGAGTTCCTGCCTTACTCAGCACTAACTTAACCTGCTGATCTTCCCCTCACAGGTTTAACTCCACGGCTGCCTCTGTATGCTGGACGAAAAAAAGGCATGTCTTAAGCTGTTTCACATAGCGACATGTAGCCAGGTACACACTGCTATGGTATTTTTTAGTCCGCACAAAATGGATGCTGGCCAAAGGAAAGTTATAATAATGCGAGCTAGATATAAACTGTGCTTCTATGAACACTGTACAACACCTGAACAAACCCTGGCAGATATACAGGGCTCAAAGACCGTAGTTATGCATTAGGATACAGATACAAATACAGACATGAATACAAGGCATTCTGTTGTTTTCTTTTTTCTTTTTTAGAAAGCATGCCAGAAAGGGTTACATGGCATATGACTGAGATCAGAGGTATGTATCAAGTTTTATGTATAAATCCTGATACAGTTTTATGTATAAATCCTGGTTATAACATCTGTATCACATCTGCCAGCAACGTCACAAAGAACAGGCCTGACCCTAGGAGTGCTCTGAAAGGTGCTTGTAGATGACCATCACACACTCACTACCAGGAGGGACGATGTTAACCTTGTAACATTTGGAGAAGCTGCTGAGTGACAGTGGTACACCTCTAAATAAGGCCAATGAGCATGAGATCCTCAGAGAGTGGTGTCTAGCCAGTTAGTCCATGGAGTTATGGACTAAGGACTGAGGGGATCAGAGCAGTCACGTCTGATAACTGGCAAGAAGAACTTCAGGGCCAAATGGACCACCCTCTAACTCATGAGGAATTACCAGCAATTTCTGAAAAGATAAACCTGTCATCAAAGTATAAAAGAAATTGTTGGTGATTCTTTATTTTCCTAAAGCTAACTTACTTTTAGAAGCCATAAATAAATAGAAGTGTCCTTATGTACACTTATAAGACAGGAAGAAAGGTGAGGAAGTCAGCAAAACAGATCAGGCTAGCTTACTAGCTAACATTAGCAGCACATTTGAATGCACAGACTTCAGAATTAGAACTTTGTAGGAAATAGGACATCTGGTGAACATGTAAGTAAGTAAGTATAAATGGTTTTGTTTCCGTCTTCTCTGCTGACATTTTTAATGTTTTTTTCTCTCAAACATATCTGTCTTTCTCTCTTTCTCATAAAATCATGATTAAGTGATTTTGGCCCACATCCAGAGTCTCTAATTAAATGTATTGTTTGGGGGATTTCTTCTCCTGTTGCGTTACCATGGCGTCAGTCACGGTATCACCCTCCCTTATTCATTCTCCGCTCTGCTCCACACATCCCCTCATCCCCTCTCTCCTTCTTTTTTCCCAGATTACGGATAGGCAGAGGCCAGGATCTGGAACAATGCTCACAGAGAGAGGAGGGATTTAGCAGCCTGGCTCAGAAATGAGAGAAGAGGGAGAGAGAGGAAGGGCGCGAGGGAGACAGAGTAGTCACGGTGTGTTAACCATGCCTGTGTTCAGTAATCAAAGCCTCTGCGGTTCCTCTTTCGGAATCAGGATATGCCTCAAGAAGTTATATGACAAGGTTTCTATAGAAAGAATAATTAAGCATGCTTATAGTTCAAGACCTGATACTTAGAATTAACCTTAGACCTTATACAAAGATTATATAATATATTATACTACAGAGCGATTGAATTCCGTAATCTGATTGGTCACAAGTCTGTGATTAATTTTCTATTACAGCAGCCCTGATTGAAGATTGTAGGCAAATCACAGGTTTATATTGCATTATCATTTTCATAGCAAGGCTAATTCACAGGAACTTGTCTACATAATCTAAGGCTAATAATAAACAGATCAAACAGACAAGTAAAGAGATTAAAAAAGAAAATTGTCTAATATTGTATAAAATGGCATAAGGAGATTGTTTATTTAACATTTTATGGAAGTGTCGGCGCTCTGTAACGTTCAGCTTTTCCATCACAGAAGATTTTTCAAGACAGAAAGTTCCTGCATTTTTTCGGCAACATGTCTTGTGAATGTTTCACAACGGTAAATGAAACTGAATGGTTAAAAAGCATGATGTGTCCTTTCTTAATAAATAGAATGGGACTTGCTTATATTGGAAAGGAATCAACTTTCAGATGGTAAAAGTAACTCCGATTTGTGTCAGGCTGAATCACATCATCCTGTCACTGATCATTTTCCTATAGCAGTACACCATGTTGTGTTTTGTTCCTTCCACCTACACATTTTGCTTGAATCAAGAATCTTGACTCCGTATATACCAGCTTACTGTAAATGAAGAAATATTTTCCATTCTAGCTTATATAATTATTTAAACTGTCAAAATGCATGGTGAGTGTTGATGGACTGCCCCTTCGAAACCATTTTCTATTAGATTTGGGTCGGATATTCACCTCTCTGTCCGTCAGCCGCTGTGATATTGCTTGGGTGTTGAACTTGTCATAATGAAACATGTGCTTTTCAGTAAAATCGGACGTTCACCTTTCTGTCCTGCAGCTACTGTACGGTTGCTTTGTTGCTGAACTTGTCACACTGAAAGGTGATCTTCTCATTCTCACTTCCTAGCTGAGGGCTGCAGGCTTTCTTCACAACTTTTCCTGTATTCTGTGCCATCCATCTTCCCTTAAATCCTGACAAGTACCTCTCTCCCAGCTAAAGAGAAACACCTGCACAACAGGATCCTCTCACCACTATGTTTTACTGCAGGAATGATGAAATGGATAAATATACTGGCTTTTTTCCAGACATACTATATTGGATAACATCCAAAAAAAAATTTTTTTTCATCTGACCACAGCACCTTTTTCCACTTTGCTAGAGAATACTGTATTTAAGATGCTTTTTGAGTAAAGCCTAATTGAGATTTGATGTGGCCTCTTTAAGTCGGGGATCCCTTTCATGCAGCCAACATTTGCCATAAAATGCTGTAACTCATTCAGGGTTTACATTTATGTCTTTTCATTTGGCTGATGCTTTTATTCAGTGTGACTTACAAGTGAGACAGGATACCATCCAAGCACAGTAATTGAAAGGTGAAAAGCTAAGAGCCAAACTCTCTGGGATTTGAACACATTAACCTTTGAACTCATTAACTGCTGAGCTTGTACAATTAATGCACAAGTGAACCTAGACTTTTGTGTCTGATATAAGTTGTACTCAGAATTGGCAAGTCAAATCTAAAAGGTACATGGGAAAGTTACTCATATTCAGGTAATCAGGAATCAGGTTATACACATGCTACAGTGTCTGTAGTTGCTTGATTTTTCTTGAGTTGAAGGATTTTCAGTTGCATCCAGACCACTGCATTTCAACACACGCATTTGCCTTTAAGCCTGTAAAAAAATCATGGGATAGAAAATGCGGACTGAAGAAGCAGGTTGCATTATTTCCCTTGCTGTCAAATGTAATGTCCCATAGGTTATCCAAAACAAATTGTGGCTTCATCAAATTAACACACAGTGACGCTGGACTTAACACTGCTTCTCACTCGAGCTGAAATCACACAAGAAAAATAAAAGCTTAAGTCCAAGGATTGAATCACGAATAACTGAGGCACACATCTGTTTTTGGTAAGCTCCACCCCATGTGAGTAATTCTTGCACAACTGTCTGAGTAGCTCTTGTCTGTAGTTATACAAGTTCTGAATACTTATGTGGACAATTTTGGTATTAAATCGTCAATATACACACTTAACTCAACTCTGAATATGTCTCTATATAATTGCCAACAAATTATAACAGTAAACAGTAATATAAATATTTATCTTCTTACATTTAAAAACATGAAGAATTACATTAAATTATTAAATAGCTAAATAAAATATTTAACAATGAAAGCATTATTTTTGTACACATATTTTTTCATTGGTAAAATGTCATTAAAATAAGCACATTTGTGTCAGTTTGAAGGCATGGTAAACAACAAAATATGGACATGTGTTTAGCCAAAAGTGATATTTCACTCAACTCCATATGCAAAGATTATGACGTTGTTTACATGCCTTCCATTGTCTTAAAGATCATGAAGATATTCTAGACGAGCTGTAAAGAGAGTAGACGTATTTTATACATCTTTTATACATTACCTTATTTAAACGGCATTTCTGTTGTAATTGTGTGTTTACAGAACATGCCTGTTCAAACCAAATTTTCTGACTTTGACAAAAAAAATATACCAGATATTGTCAGAACACAAGTAGTATATAGAATAATAAAATGAAAGTCAGTAATATTACATGAGGAGATTGCACTTCCAGCAGAGGTTGTACTTCCTGCGCCAGCTCAAGAAGTTCAACCTGCCTCAGGAGCTGCTGATCCAATTTTACTCTGCAATAATCCAGTCTGTTCTCTGCTCATAGATCACTGTCTGGTTTGGTTCGGCCACAAAACAGGACAGGAACAGACTACAACGGACAGTCAGGTCTGCAAAAAAAAAATCATTGGTGCTGACCTGCCCTCCATTCAGGACTTATACAGATCTAGATTCAGGAAACGGGCAGGAAACATCACTGCAGATCCATCACACCCTGCACACAACATCTTCCAACTCCTTCCCTCTGGTAAGCGCTACAGAGCACTGTACGCCAAGACAACCAGACACATGAACAGTTTCTTTCCACAGGTCATCACTATCATGAACACTTAAAACAATCTCACAGCATCAGAGACAATACTTGTGCAATAAACCAGTCAACAACAATCATCCACTGTACCAAACTGGTCCCTTTGTGTATATAAAGTAACTGGTTACCCTTTCCATATTTATCCTATATCCTATAATCTGTATTTATTCCAGCATCTTGCACTCTGCACAAGTGCACTATGGTCTTTTTGCACATTTCCTACATACATGTAGATATGTATATACAGAAATATAATTCTTTCTTGTATATGCACAGATGTTTCTTTGTAAAAACTGTATACATATATCCTTTTTAAGCACACCGAGAGCATGGTAAAACTGGAGTCCAATTCCTTGTATGTGTACATGTACTTGGCCAGTAAAGATGATTCTGATTCTGATTCTAAAGGTGAAGCTGATAGCTCAGAAAGTAAGGAGGAGGAGGAGGAAGGAGAAAAGGTATGAGATCAACACTGTTTGGCAGTCATCAAGCCAGAGCCGAACTTCAATATGGCCAGCATCTGCTCGGAGCATGGCTGAGACTTGTTTAAACAAATCCAGATTTAGAGCGAGTGAGAGAGAGAGAGGGTGATGTGGGCCTACAAAATTTCTCCCAGGTTCACAAACATTACAGCAAATAAAAATATCTCAGTGAGAGAGAGTGACATCTAAGGTCTCTCTTCAAACATCTCACTGAAAGAGAGAGAGACAGAGAGAGAGAGAACGAGAGAGAGAGAGAGAGAGAGAGAGAGAGAAAGAGAGAGAAAGAGAGAGAAAGAGAGAGAGAGAAAGAGAGAGAGAGAGAGAAAGAGAGAGAGAGAGAGAGAGAGAGTGCTGACCCCTCTTTCACTCGCTTTCGATCTATGCCAGTCATTGCCAGATCCCTACTCCAGAAATGGAATCTCTCTGTAGTGTGGCCACAATCCCACAATGCCCCACCACGGCCGCCCTGCACGGTTCAGACCTCCATGGGTGAGCTTTGTCAAAGCGTCTCTCTTTCTCTCCTGTTTGATGTGGTTTGATGGGAAGATTTGCCCAAGCACTGGATCTGCATCTGAGCCTACGCTTGTTCTCTATTTAACAGGTGATGCCATTCCTATAAAACTCGGAGTGCTCACTTTGATGCTTGTATTTACAGTAATTGTCTGATTGCTCTGTGTTTACCTGAAATGGGAAAACTGTAAAAGGCTAGTTTTCTTAGCTAGCTCAGAAATACAAGATTTAATCCATAGCAGAAATGGAAAGTAATAAAGTGCAATTACTTTGTTACTTTACTTAGGTACACTTCAAGAGAGTTTTTCCTTCACTTTTGCTCTTTTAAACGGAAAATCTACTTTCTACTCCCTACCTATTTATTTATTTTTTTTGCATCAGACAGATTCAATCAATTGAAATGACCTCTTGATGTATTAATGCATAAATGTCTACGTTTTACATCCAATATTGTGTTTGTCACGTACCTATCTGTTAACTATTAAAATCCAAGATAGCTTTTTATCTAGTTTCATGCTAGCTTTCAATGATCCTTAGTTCCTTTGCAACTTTATCACCAGTCAAGAAAATCAGTGTGATCTGAAGCATAGCGTCTTTTGCCTTTGTGTCTTTTGTACTGTTATTTCCACACTTTAGGAGTTTGTGTACTTCTACTACCTCTGATCTACTGAATGCTATAGCTGAGCAAGACAGAATGCTTGAATTTAACCTTGTGTCCAAAACAAACAGCAGCTGTCTTCATGCTTGTGATGTGTCATCTGTCAGCGTCTTAGGAGGCAGGATTTCAATAGCTGTATACGAGACATGCTTATATCACATATATCATGTCACCAGGATACCTATATACTTTTACCCAAAAGCCTGTTAAGTCAAATAATAAGTCCTGAAGTAAAAATAAATAATGTTTCAATGGGGAAAATAATAGATAATGTGTGCTATGTAATTACACCAGCTATTTCTAAACAGAGATAAAATCTTACGTAAATAACAATTACAAGTCCACAAGCTATGTAAGATAACGAGGAATCAAAGGACAGTATGCTCTCTTTTATAATCAGCCAGTAGGCTATCCATGTGTAAACGTAGCAAACTCCAGTATATTAACTATCTACCATTTGCACCTTTCACCATTTGTGAATCCAGAAACGTCAGATAAACTCTTCCTTGCTCATTCGCAGAAAAACAGTTTGTCTCAGCACTTAGATCAAACAGTGACAGTGATGGACAAATTGGGGGCAAAGAGGAAACGCTTCTCTGAAACAATGTCTGCAACACTTCATGCACTCCTATCTGGACAATGACTCAAATTTATCACTAGCAAATTAAGACTGTGTGATCAAGTGATCATGTGGCATCACTTGGTGTAAGAGCGTAAATGGAAGAAAAAAAAGTAAAAAGACACAGTCAGCTTTAGTAAAGTGTGTAAGCATGCCAGTGCAGTCTTTAACATTTCATATGATGAAGGCTTGAATGGAGACAGAAAGATGATGGAGGGCAAATGTAACCGATCCTTCCGCATACTCTCTCAGATATCTAAAAACATGAAAACATCGTCTATGAGACAATTCACTTTTCACTTGTTCTGTATGTAATCATATTGCAGCATATACATGACAGTCGGACAGGCAGGGACCTGCAGTCAGCTTTGTGTGTGTGTGTGTGTGCGTGTGTGTGTTTACAACAATGTGGCAGTCTGTAAAGACATCTTCAAAAGAAGTTATCATTTGGGGGAATTCTGCAGTGGAGTTTTTAATGCGCACTGTAATTAAAAGGTAAATAATTTTTTAATGTCATATTTGTCCTGACGAGGCTTCAAACATACAAAGACACAGAATTTGATTTGTTAGCATATTAATGATGAAACAAACAAAAAAACCAAACATACTGTACATATATACAAAGAAATCCAGCTACAAGTGTTTGGTAGCTCTTTAATTAATAGGCAATATCTACTACTTAGATAAAATATATCATGTATTGTTCTTTAATCGTGAAAAAAATGAATTGTTGAGAAGTGGATGTAACCTTATTGTGGTAAAAGGGGCACAATACACTTTACGACAAAGTTATCGGAAAACCGCCGTCGTCACACTTGCATCAAAATGCCCAGTTGTTGACTATTTTCTTAAAACGTCATGCCCCTATTATGTTTTATTCATTATTTAGGATCCACTGCTGTACAAATCTTGTTTTTTTGTAACATAAGTTCATTTTATTTAGTTTAAAATCAAATATGATTTGTATGCACAAGAAATTCCATGTAGATACAACATATTGATCTATTATCCAAGTAAATCTCGCTTGTTGGCTCAAAACTCAAAGCCGAATTAAGATGGTGGAAGCCCTCAAAGCCGATCTGTCCTTGTCAAGTGGCAGAGGTCCTGGAATCCATGGATTCACAGTGTGACCTAAACGATGTGCACCACAATTACTTCCATAAGTGCAGGCAGACTGCGGTTTGAGTGAACGACGACTTCTCCCAGACTCCTCTCTTCCTTCCTGTCCCCATTTCTCTCTCTCTCATTTCTGTTCCCTCTCACTCTGTGTCTCCTCAGTCATGGTCTGGCCAACTGTCTGTGCAGAAGCAGATGCTCTGGAGCATGGCTAGAACCAGAGGACTCCAGCCTACATACATAAATACAAAAAGCTTTTCATGCCAGTGCAGTTTACTTTTATGTTCCCCCAAAGCCTCCTAGTGTTTATGAGAGCAAATATATTCAAAACATTTTCTAGCCACAAAATTAGTTCTGCTCAAGCGTACCCCTTCAGGACCCCAGTGCTGCCATGGAAACAAAATGTTCCTAATGTAAAACAAATATTAGCGCCCAACCGCCCAACCTCATCCTCTCTTAAATCCTCTCTTCAGCTTGCTATTTATTGATATTGCAATTTGTAGCACATAGGAGAGCTCTCTTTTTGTTAGATTTTTTATTTGGTCCATTTTTAATATGTGATCATTTGGATTTGTATCAGAGAAAATAAAGAAACAACTGTAGCTGACCTTGGGAAACAAGTAAAAGAAAGAGTAAAGAAGAGGAGTAAAAAAGACAAAGAATAGGATGAATGAAAGCCTGAACCTCTTTCTCGCTCTGGTTATTCACCAGGCCACTACCACCATTATAAAATCTCATTACTGTATGATTCATGGTTCTTCACTGATACTTTAGTGTTTTGCTCCAGTCAGGAAGCTATATATCACTGCTCATGACCTGACCACATAAATGGCAAGAACAAGTTAGAAGAGCCTCATGGCAGACAGAGAGAGAGAGAGAGAGAGAGAGAGAGAGACAGAGAGAGAGACAGAGAGACAGAGAGAGAGAGAGAGAGAGAGAGAGAGAGAGAGAGAGAGAGAGAGAGAGAGAGAGA
>JAQQZR010000018.1:12200905-12211075 GCA_030068235.1 Notoglanidium macrostoma | reverse complement strand
CTGGCGACCTGCCCAGGGTGTACCCCGCCTCTCACCCCAAGATGCCGGGATTGGCTCCAGCTTCCCCGCGACCCAGACGGATAAAGCGGTGTAGATAATGGATGGAAAGATGGATGGATAGAATTCAACATGTGATGTTAGACATCGCTCATAAGAAAGTTGTGAATAAATGGGATTATTGATTTTTCTGCTGTTGTTTTTCCCGTCAGTACAGTAAAACAGGATTTTTTTTTTTGGATAAATGTAGGCAAAATAAATATAGACTCATTTAAAGGAAATTCTGGAATATTCCAACAATACATATTTATTGGTTCATGTTTACTACAAATAAATAAATAAATAAAGTGACATAAAATTGTCTATATTTCAAATTGCTGGGAAAACATTTTAAAACTCTCTCTTTGAAACACTAAATAGCTACAGATGGTTTTAGCATGTATAAATATGTACATGAGAGACTAATTGCAAAATAAATGTTCTGTTCGGCTGGTCCCTGGTAATCCGCAGGCAGATTTGGGTGGATTATGTGTTTGAGTCTGTCTCTATTTCTCCTTTTAATGGATTTGACATTTTTTAAAAATCATAAGGACATGCCACTTGGCTATCATCTTTGTTGGCTCTGTCAGTTTCCCACCAAAAGGTCAATTTAGGGTGAAATGCTTTGTCTCTAGCTTGACACCCACATTTCATTTTTTTTTTAATCTCCTCACCAGTCTTCGCTCACTTTTTTTTTCATCTTGGTAGTGTCTGCATTCTTTCTCTTGACAGAAAAACAGAGACTGCTGGATTTCATCTCCAACAGAGACTCGGCCGGGTGATAGCAGCTGAAAGACATGTGGCCAATGCCCTTGAAGGCAGCTCAGAAACATGTGTGTCAACTACACACACACACACACATTTACACACACACACGCACACTCTTTCTCCCCCTCAGGGTCACCCCAGCATGGCTGTTGGGAGATGATTAGGGAGATGCCAGAATCAAAGGAACCAATTGACTAAATTATAGGACTGCCTAAGACGTTGATCTCTCGCGTGTCCCTCTCTCTGTTCCGTATGTTAGGATGAAGAATGCATTTCATTCAAGGAGCCCTCTTTAATTTGGCTCTTCTCCTCTGCAGATGGGGGGAAGCATCAGGGAAGCTGATTTCCCTATTCCTCCCCTTCGTCAGGAGTGAAAAAACATTTCTCATAACGTTAAATAGGGGAAGTGGGTGATAGCGTTTAAATAGAGGGATGTTCATGCTCTGGTGTGATTTTATCACTCTTATTAGAGTTCATTTTCCCTTCTCTAGTTTAAATTTTCTCATATCATCAAGTCTCATATCATTTCAAACGAGCTTTGATTTTTTTAAATATTGCTTTTGGTTTGCACTGAAAATTCAGTTTTGTTTTTATTTGTTTATGTTTGTTTCCGTGCAGCAATGAAAATTCCTTTTTAATTTTAGTTCAGAGCATAGGCTGAAAGCTGTAAAGCTTTTATATGCATATAATCTTGAATACAGAAAGACACTGGGATGGGCAAATGAAAAGTCAGTACTTTGTCTGTCTGATCTAATAAAAAGCTGCATTTAGTTGGGCTATATGATTTTTTTGGTATGTTTGGAGAATTTTTCTAGTTATAGCTTTTATGGAATCTACGTTTATTAATCAGTATTCATCTTATAGCATGTTATTCAATAACTATGGTGAAGTACGACAGCTTGGACCTGGTCCCACAAGTCAGACCTATAGTTTCACTACCAGATCTGGTGCATTTCATCAATAAATGCATCTGAGTACAGCCTACTTTCACAGAAAGACACAATAACATATAACAGATGTCCAACAACATACATTTTTCCCAGAATTCAACTGTAAACATACAAAATGATGTGGTTTACTCAGTTTTTACTGCTTAAAAAAAAACTCTTTAATATGCTTTTAAATTACTTTGAAGATGGAATTCTGTGATTTTTTTTTTTCTTCCCCCAGTTCAGTGTCTATATGTAGCTCCAAATTTCTCATTGTTTTCAAAAGTTTGTCTTCCATATAAACCTGCGCGCTGAAGTGTGTATACATGGAAATGTCATGAGCCAATCAGATTGCAACCTTGAATTTTCTGAAGGTTGAGGATAGAAACATACACAAAAGATATCCCATGGGCAAAGCATTTGAGGCTAAGATTGGTCTGGACCCACCAATATTTTTTTTTTTTAGTTTGCAGAAATGGTCTTAGTATTATTCTTGATAATGATAACTGCAGTAATTCTAAGTAAATTTAGTTATATGTTAAACATACAGTATATACTTTCATTCATTCATTCCTTTTTTTTTCCACTTTCCCATTGCGGGTCACGGGTGAGCTGGAGCCAATCCCAGCTGACTTCGGGCGAGAGGTAGCGTACACCCTGGATACGTCATAGTATAGATCGATGTACAATATAACAAAATGCTTTTAGCCACCCTTAGGTCCAGATTAAAGTTCAATACACTACAGTGTCATTACACAGACCGAGCAGATATATAACAAGAAGCACAAGCGATATTCAACACACCATGAATTGGATAAATGGTTATAAGCACTGAATAAATGTCTCCAGTTTCCTCACACCTCTCAAAAAAGGCCTGTAAGTGGACTGGCTCTTCTAAATTACCCTTAGGTGTGAGTGAGTGAATGAGTGTGTGTGGATGGATGGCCTGTTCAGTGTACCCTCCTCCTTTTGAACTTCCTGGTCTTGTTACACAAGTCTCACAGAAGTATCTAAGTTTGTTAGTAAGCTAGATAACATTAGACAAAATTTTATTGAATACTAAAACTATGGCTTTTGGTAAAAATATGTCACTGTTATAGACAGACTGATTTTATGAGTATATATGAAATTTTAGTTTAGTGCATATTTTATACTGTATATATATATTATATTTTATATATTTAATATTATGGACTCAAATGGTTGTTTTTTTTCCCCAATAGCTTAAAATCTCTTGAAAAAAAAAATGTATGCAGGTTTATTAGGTGCTTTGGTTAGTTTATGTCTGATCACCGGATGTTGCATTAGAATTTTCTACAGTAACAACAATAAGCTATAAATTGTATGCAGGCTTGGGGACTAACACAATACATGTAACAGTGTTACATAATTTGAATACAAAAAAAAAAAGGTAACTGTATTCCGTTATAGCTACAGAGGGGAAGAAAGCTGTAATCAGATTACTGATACTTTTAGTAAAAACGGGGATTATTTACAGGATTGCAATTTTAAAATGCATATGGGATGCAACAACTAACCAACAAAATTATAATAATTGATAATAATTGATAATATTCCCACAATGTTAAAGATTATCTAATAAATGTCATTATGTTGTAATTAGTGACTGTTTAACTAAGCCTAGTTAAGAGAAGTTTTGTAGTAGTGCTGACTAAAATGCTGCAAATAAATATTTTAAATAAGTATCTTTCGTATATAATATATTAAAAAAAAACAAAAAAAAACAATTGAATAACCAAGGAAAGATTATTCAGTTAACAAAATATTATAAAAAATAATCAAAAACAAATCAAATAATCAGTCTCTAAATAAGAACAATATACTATATGCACATGTGCACACAACACTTCACCAGTCTCACACCACCACTCTGGTCTCGAGTGAAATCAGAGCTAATCTTACAGTCACAAATTCATTATCATGGTGAAAAAATGAGTTCACGGGGTGGAAATTTCACCATTATTTTGTCTTTAAAACAACATGACAGTACAGTGCAAGATCTGCCTTCCAGGTGAGAAAATGCTGTCATCATCCACATGTTTGGTATTGAGGTAATCCAATAGTAACAGAAATTAATCAGTTACTTTACTTTAATTTTGTGGAAAGCAGATTAAGTTAATAACTACGTTTTATAGCAGGTAATTAGTGACTGTATCGGAATACATTTTAAAAGTAACCCTCCCAACCCTGACTTTATGGAATAACAGCCTTTAAAGTAAATGTTTGAAATCACTGATTTCTCCAGTGTGTGATAGTGTTTACTGTTTGGCCTTTAAGCACATCTCCGAAGTCTATTAAATATGATTAAATATTTCTTTTTAATTAAATGGTGTGGACATTTTAGTCATAATTTTCAGTAATTAAAGAGGCAGGTCTTTTCACTGCGTACTCGTAAGCAGGCTGTATGGACATTTTATGGGGGCCCATAAAGGCTAAACACATTAACTGACATTAATAAACACACAACAGCGAATCTGGAAACACAACAGCAATCAGACAATGCGACAGCAAAACCAAAAACGCGAAAGCAAATCTGATAAAAGCTCCAGCAAATCAGAAACACAAGAGCAAATTCGGAAACACAACATCATTAACTCAAAACAGAAAGGATTGATCCTTATTAAACATCACATCCTCACTGCTGATTGGCTGCTGCATTGTGCATTAGTCTGAGACAATGCAGAAAACAGAGAGCTGGAGGATGTGTACAGAAAGATGAAATATGAGCCTAAATGAGTCAACTGTTCCTTTTATTCGTGTTTTTTAATCCGAGGCATTCATATGATGTTATTTTAGATATGCTGTCAACATGTCAACATTGCATGGCATTACTGTAACAATACTGAAACCCTGACTAAAGGAGTTATTCAGGACAACAAATCACTCCTTACTATAATAACTTTAGCATCCAGTTGTAGATAGACTCTGTAAGAGTGAAAAAGCACATTTTTTCCTTGTGATAGGCATATCAGTACAATCAGTGATGAGCTTCAGGATCTACTCTTTCAGTTTTGAGCTCATGTTGAGGTTTCTGAATTTGCTATTGATTTTGTTTCCCGCTTTAACAATTAATAGCAAGGGGTGCGGAATAATAGACGAGGAAAAAACCAGGACAGGAAAAAAGACATCCATGTTTAAATTAGTAAGGTTTCATGTCTAGATACAAACTGAGAACTTCCTGTTTTTTGTAAAGTTACACATAGTCACACCGACAGGGATTAACATTGAAGTTGCAGTTAACCAGCCAACCTTGATCATATAACCACTAGACTTTATTTACCTTTTTTTTGGCTTGACATAGTGCTTACCAGTACAGTAGCTCTGCTAGCCAGCTACCTAAACATAGCGCTAATTAGATAGTTAACTATATAACTTAGCTAATGTTACTGTAAAATAGCGTCTACAGCAGGTGTTAGGTATTGAAATTCCCTAGCAAGCTAGCTAATGTTAAACAGATTTATATTTGATTGTGTAACTAAATCTAGCAGCCATACTAGCTAGCCCATTCTCTCAGAAGTCATTAGCTAGCTCTGTTAGCTCTGTTCAGGCAAAATTTATTTAAGTACACTTGGTAAAACACAACAAGGGAAAACGATTGTCCAGTGTTACCCATTTTCATATTAAGGCCTAACACTAGACTAGAATATTGTACAGTGTATAAGGCCAGAGGAGTATTTTATAGAACCTGAAAGATTAAATCTGTCATGCAAAAAAGGGAGAAGCTGTTACTGGCACAGTACACTGTGATTTTCATGAATGAGCATGATTGATGGCGAAAGAGTAAGACTGATTAATACACAGCTATGAATGCCAGAAAAAGAAATGCCAGATTCCTGAGAAGAAAAACAGAAACGTTTCTTTAAAAGGTGTTTTGCCAGGAAACACACCCAATCAGATATATAACCTTTGCCACGTACAGGTGTCACACACTCTTAAAGCCTTTTTGAGAATTGAAATCCTTTTACATGGTACGCTTGGCTTAGCGAAGTGACAATGTTGAGCAGGTTTAGCACATATTCATTGTTTTGAGTATTCGAGAGCGAAGAGAGCGCACCGAAGGCTGCTGATAGATGAGCGAAAACAGTGGAGGGGAAATATTAGCTTTGGCCCAAGAGCTGAGAACTGCGCTGTGTGCTCAGTGCTCATGCTGTGGCGTATAATCTTTCGCTGGGTCTCCCACAGTGCTTTTATCGAACACGTAGTCTTTGTAGGCACACACTGATGTACACGCCCATCCACACACAACATGTTCAGGTATGTGACCCTGTGCGTTTGATGTGAAGTGTTTCCTGCCTGTCTGTCAGCACAGCAAACTGATTTATTGCTGGCCCATACTTCACTTCTCTCGCTCTTCACACACAAGCACACACACACAGCACTAAGACATATGCTGACACATGATCTATCTCTCCACTCAAATAAGGTTCCTCACACATGTTCTCACACTTAAATACCGATTTCAATGAAATACATATAACCTAAAGGCTGTGTGAAGTACATACAACAAATTAAATCAATTCTCTCTCTCTTTTTTTTTTTTATATCAGATCCTGTTCTAGACACTTAGAACAGGCTCTGATCTTAGAAAGATGACCAAAGAAGTAGAACTGCGATATATTAGCTGCTCTGTTAGATTCTGAACTTGAAGGTCCAATATGTAGGATTGAAGAGGATCCATTAGCAGAAACGCAATATAATATTCATAGGTATGTTAACTAGTGTATGGAACCTGGAACTATGAATCGTTGTGTTTTTTCGTTAGCTTAGAATGAGCCCTATATATTTAAATAGGGAGCAGATTCACTACCACAGAGCCGCCATGTTGCGCCTATACAGTAGCCCAGAACAGCCTATCTCTAGAGAGCGCCGTCTATGTTAAGCGTTTTTACATGTGGCAGCTTGATTCTGTAAGGATGGAGGACAAAGAAGAAGAAGGAAGACAAGAAAAAAGAGAAATCAGTTATATACAGAGAAAAAACGTATTTTTTTTTTTTTTTAAAACTTATACAAAAGTGAAATGGAGGTCAAAAAAATGCATTTTTATTGAACGCTTTCATGAATGCATTTGTAAATGAGGCTCTAAATCCATACATGTCTGTTCTTTTTTGGATGGATTGATTTGCACTGAAACCACGAAACCTAACCATAATTACTTACTACAAAATTCTCTTGTGTCTATTTCGTCTTAAATCCTTTATATGTACAGTCTTGAGTTTGCATTATACACTCATAAATGTAAATGTTTATAACTGGAAGTCAATAACATCCCTACGATTTAAGTTTCAAGGCAACCTGTTTTGTTTTCTAGTGTTTTCTTTATAATGGCTCATACTCCTTCCAACCACTTTATTAGTATCTGTATACCTGCTCATTCGTGCAATTATCCAGTCAGTCAATGCATCAGGCAGCAGTGCAATGCATAAAATAACGCACATCCAGGTAAGAGCTGAGGGTTAATGTTCACATCAAACATCAGGATAGGGAAAAAAATGTTTGATTATGGTATGGTTTATGATATCAGATGGGCTTTGAGTATTTCTGGTTTGAAACTGCTGATCTCCTGGACAACAGTCTCTCGAGATTATACAGAATGGGGCGAAAGCCAAAAAACATCCAGGCGTTGTTGATGAAAGAGGTCAGAGGAGAATAGACAGACTGGTTTGAGATGACAGGAAGGCTGTGGTAAGTCAAATAAGAACTCTTTGCAACTGTTGTGAGCAGAAAAATGTCTCAGAACGCACATGTTCACATCGAGGTGGACGAGCTCAGCAGAAAGACCAGCCAAGAGCAGGCATCCAAGGCTACAGTGGGCAACGAAACTGGGTCATTGGATCGTCTTCCAATTTTGGTGAATGTAAAGGTGGTTGGCGAGTATAGGTGACTGATGTGGATTCAGGAGAAAAACTGAACTATTACTTTAATTGGAGTTTTATAACCTATAAATATGGATATGACAAAGCTGCATTCTATTGTACTGGTCGATATCACTTGTTCCTTGGTATAACAATACGTTTCTAATCTAACTGTACAAAGCATACATGACACACTTTAAATATAAAAATATGTTCATCTTCCTGGAATTTGCATTACGGTAAGTGAAATGCTTTGTACTTAACCGCCAAGTTGTCCCAGTCCAGATTTTGAGGTTTAAAGGCCGGTTTAAAGCTTTCATCACATTATCCACCAAAGACTGTGTAATATCTGTGATTATTTAGTCGGTCATCGTCTTTTCTGTTTGTCTTGATCGAACTCGGCTCGAAAACATCAAGCTGTCTGGAGCGCTTGACTGATGTTAATGTATGGCAGGCATGCTGGCACGCACACACAAACACACAAACACACACACATGATGAAATGTGGTTTATTTCGTTATCTATGAAACTAAGAGCACAGCGAGGCATTTGAAATCTTCTTGCGCAGACATAATTGAGAAAATATGAAATGACCAAAAGTGTAAATTCAGTATATACCTTGATCCTAAATACATTTTTAGAAAATCTCTTTGCCATTCGCGTTATTTATATAGACCAAGTATATGTCTTATACTAGACCTATAGCAATATGATTTAATGCTTGAAGAAGCTCAGCCAGTAAGATTTCCTCAAACAACGTGTGTTGATACAGATGGTTTGAGGATAAAGAGCAAAGGAGTGAGGTGGGATGTTGTGATTTCATGCAGGTCAAAAAGGGTCACACCATTATTTCTTCATTCCAACAAAACAAAAATGGCAGCGGGGTAAAGACAGAGACAGAACATCCCTTTAATCATTTATTGACTCTCAGCAGGGGGTAAGTGGTTCATATGAACCAGACAAAAACATACAACAGAAGAGAAAAATACAACGGACCAATGCATATTAATTGGTTTATGTTATCTGCTTCTTAGAAAAAGCAAGAAACCCTCATCAGAGCTCCTATTATTTCTCACAACAACTATAACACTGATTTAATATTTAATTACCATTTTGAATTACGCTTTGGCATCCATGTCTCTTTTTGTTTGTCTTGAGTTCAGCTCAGTGGACCGTCGAGATCTTTTTACAGGGCTTGCAGGCCAACATGAGCTGTGATTTGGAGAGTAGAATCATTAAAAACACTTGAAATGTCTGATCCACATGTAATGTTCTAATTAGGTTAATTTCCACCAAATCAGCGTCTAGTTGGAAGCCAGCACTGGAACCTATTCAGGAACATGAGTTGTTTTTCCAACAGAGAAATGGTCAGTGATTTTAGTTTCAGAGCTGCAGTTCCAGGAACTTTTTTTTAGTTCCTGCCAAGGGAGTATTTCTTGTACAATCATGCAACAGATTTAAAATTTAATTTTAACTGCTTGCTTGCTGTGCTTTTGCTGAGAGTTGAAATGCCATAGACAGACAGACAGACATTATTGATACTAATCTGCAACCTGTTAACAGGTCAGGGTTCAAACAATAAAATATAGATAGTATAGAAGTAGTACATAAGAATTTGCCAGAGAAGCAGCACTACTGAGTTTCTAGCATTTATGCTGATTATGAAGCTAAGCTCATGTGAAAAATGTTATACTATTCGGTGCGTCAAAGCATACATCATGTAGACCCTCGTCGCCGTTATTTATCCAGACATCCATCATCTCACGCAAATCAGTCATAATCATTAATGTTACTCGACTGATGTCTGCCCTTGACAGACATATGTTTGGATAACTCATTCCATCTGAATAGTATGTACAGGGATGAGAGAAGATCAGAGAAGAAATTGGACCCTATGGATGAAGAGAAGTAGTTAAAGACCATGAAGAAATAGGAGAGGAGATCTAAAGAGTGGCGGAGGCTCAGTGTGCCGATTCCGGGTCATATCTGGAGATGATTAGTGCAGAATGAGGGCTGGAGATGAGAGGAACTCTTCCCAGAAGTGCTTCAAATGACATTAGAGTCATTCAGCGTGTTCAAAAGCATTAAATCAAGTTTGTCTTCAGAGGCCATTTAAGTCCTCAAACTCATACCAAGAAAGCCTTGTTTCAGTTAGCGCTGCATAGTGAAGAGTCTGCGAACCGTAGCAGGGACACAGCGGCATGCGGGACTTATATCAAGCACATATCACAAGGTAATGGTAAAAAGAAATAATTAAATTATACTAAGGCCATTGTTACACTAGAACATGAAACAGATGGAGCATTGAAGGTGATAGTTATGATAATGGTAATGAGCCATCACACTGGGATGGACTGGTACGCCATCCAGGGTGTATTCCCAACTCACACCCATCGTTCCTGGGAGAGGCTCTGGATCCACCACCACCCTGACCAGGATTAAGCACATACTGAAGATGAATGAGTGAATAATGAATTTATTATTACTCTCTCCCTCCCTCACACACACACACACACACACACACACACACACACACACACACACACACACACACACACACACAC
>JAQQZR010000018.1:12147647-12200805 GCA_030068235.1 Notoglanidium macrostoma | reverse complement strand
ACACACACACACACACACACACACACACACACACACACACACACACACACACACACACACACACACACAGAGCCAAATTCTCAGAGTGATTTAAAGATAGGGAATGAGAAGCTGAGGAATTTAATTAGACAGAGTTATGCACCATAGATCACACACACAAACACAGGGTCTTATACTGAGATAGCCTTGTGTGTGTGTGTCTGTGTGTTACTCCAGACACATGTGGCTTTTGTGACCTCTTGAGAACAAAGCTACTCAGACCTGCTTAAATCTATACTGCTTCTCCATATGGCTTATAGCTGTTTTGACCATTTATAATCACTGCTAAATAATTTATGATGATTTAAAAAAAAAAGAGAGAAAGAAAAGAAAGATCTTCTCCGAGCTCATTTCTCTTGAGCCAGAAGAATAATGGGATAAAGCAATTGCCCATGAGCCACATGTGTATCAGCGAGCTCTTTACAAGTGGTCTGTCGCCGTTGTAGCTTATTAGAGCTCTGAGCTTGTGTTTGATGACAAAGATTATTCAAGATAATAAGATGGTTATGAATGACATGAAACAGCTGTGTGCAGTGCAAGAGTGAGAGAGAGAGAGGGAAAGACAGGAGCAGGCAGAGAGTGAGAAACGAGCAACTTATTAGGTGTTTCACTTGGATTCCCTTAAGGCTCTCGGGGTCAGGAGTGATGACCTGATGACACATCTGTATGCATGTTGGTTGCTGGTGTGGTGTAAGAGCACAGAGGTTTAAAAGAATACTCCAGCGTTGCCAAACTAATCCTGATCCACCGCATCTGTAACGTGTATAACTACCTCGGACAATAATTTCAACACGGTTCCACAAGCTGAGAAAAATATTGCATATATATTATATATTGTATTATATTAATTGAGTGAAGATTGGATAGTCATGAGAACAATATATAGTTTCGGTATAGGTAATTGATGCATTCATGTCTATAAAATTATAACCTACAAAGGAATAGTGTTTCACCATAAAATCTTAAAAATAGTACTCTTTCCTTGCACCTGTACATATCTTGTGTACTAAATGCTAGAATGTACACGTCGCAACCCTGGAGGTGGGTCTTGCTCTACAGCAGCATCTTGTCAGCAGCAAACAGGATTCATTTTAGGCTGCATACAATTCCCTTTTCAATCCATCCTTTGGCTGAGGAAAAAATAGGTGGGGTTTATTCATTGCAAACAGGGAGTAATTTGTGCAAATTCATTGCTCTGTTGAAATTTCTTGCTACCTAAGCCATTTTGTCTTCACACACTGTCGGGGCTTCTCCGTCGGTAAAATAAATATTTGCTCCATCACATAGTGTAATACTTAAAAATAATTAGAAGCCTACCACTCAGAGGTGTCAGAGGCTACCTGCAGCGCGAGACTAAATAAGGCTTCATCGATGATGTCATTACAGGAAAACAACACAAGCATTGATTCACAGCTTCACCTGAAATTAAACCTTCTTTCTGAACTTCTTGACATGCTCTGAATATCCAGTACTCAGTATAACATCATTACTGAATAGCAATAACAGTGAATGGTTCTGGTAGGGCTACAGTGTTTCTTTGCTGATGGAGGAGGAGGTAGGGTGAGGCTTGTGGTCTGGCCCAGTAAGACCTACTGCCTGCTAATGCAAACCGGCTGACACGAACACACACACACACACACACACACCTAAAACAGGTAGCCTCTTTCATGCTATAATGCATTGTTCTTGCTTGATACAGATGCTGCATGATCAGATGAAGCATGTTAAGCTTATCATCATCATCATCATCATCATGTCTTTGAACCAAGAATGTGCTTATGTTCCAGACTGAGCATACCTATACACTCATACTTCAACCCCAGAATATGTCCCTCATTACTGTGAACATACTGCGAGTATTCTGGGTCAGAAATGCAAAAGGCAGACTTGTGGTATACTCTAATGCAAAGCCACAGTATGTGTGTGTAATGCAGAAAGCAGATCTGTGGTAGAACGTAACACCACCAACTCTGCTTAACTAAACCCCTCCACTGCACTCGGAGCCTGACGTCACTTTTCCACACAGAACTTGTTACTTAAACATCAGACCCCTGAACCCAACCCTTCCGCTCTCTCTGCTCCAAGTTAATAAGACATCATTTTAGTGATCGACTGCAGAGACACCGCTGCCAGCGAGTCAGCTTTCTTGTCATGGCTATGCATTTCCATTTAAAATACTGTAATACAGAATATGGAGCCAAAAACCTCATGTTTGTACAGACAATTGTTAAATCACTGTGGACACCTCATGGTAAGGACCGTCAGATACATGATGGCTCTCACCCCAGACAAGCCAAAAAGGCAACTGAAGTATGAAGCAGGGTTAGGAATTTATGAGGCGCCATCTTGTGGTGAAGAGTAAAACAGCATGTACATATTAGAACAAGTCTCTTTTAATCAAAAAGTTCAATCCATTCATCCATCACCTATACCATTTATCCATTAAGGGTAACAGGGAAGCTGGAGCCAATCCCAGCTGGCTTCTTTTGAGAGGTGGGGGTACAACCTGGGCAGATCTCCAATCTATCGCAAGGCTAGTCAGGAAGTTGAAGAATGAATTAAGAAATTGCTGGATTGTGTCAGTTACTAAAGTAAACCATGATGGCAGCCCGAAGGAAAAATTTATCTCAAGTAAAAGACACGAGGCAGCTGATAAGTACACTGAAATAACTGGGGTAATATTGACCAGGCAAATGATACTGGCTGACTCTGATTGGTCAGAAGATGTTGGTTAACGTTCTATAACAGCAGCTGTGACAACAGTGCCGACGTCGGCTCAAATCAAAGGTTTTTATTAACGTGCACCTTCTAATACCTTATCATTTCTATAGTAACAATAGTGCCAACATGGGGACTTGCATGGTGGGTGCTCCAAATAAGCGAAGCATAATTAAAAAGTAAAACTTGTTGATTGGAGACGTTGTAGGGAGTTTTTATTTATCGTTTATGGAAGGAGTCCCCATTGTCAGCACTTCGTAACAGTCAGTAAGTTTCCAAAAAAAAAAAAAAAAATCTTCAAGAAGTTTCATAAACATTCCATGACATTAAACATAAACAGATAAAAGCAGAATGAGATTATTAATAAATTATTATTGTTGGCAGGTTGCTGTGGAATAAAACACCATATGTATGTAGGGCCATTACCAGGGAAACAAATCTTTAGGCTTGGGGTGTTTCCAATTTGTTTGCCCTTAATGAGGGTAAAAGTGTAGGTATACAGTATATCTGGGCTAATAAATTTGGGAATCTTCGATTTTAATTTGAGTGCTTTGTATAACAAAATCCTAATGTGACTAAATAAATAGAACAAAAACGGTTGATTTCAATAACATTTAATTACAAAATAAAACCCAAAATAAATCACATCCAACTCCTTTTTTTGAAGTATTTCAGTATAATGCTGTGTCTAGAAGGAAGAAAAGGCATCCAACAGGATTCTGGGTAATTCAGGTTCTATCAGGTCAACAGAGGAAGCTGAAATACAAAAACTGTTGGGATCAAAAGTTTAAAAAAAATAAAATAAAAAAAAAATAAAAAATAAAAAAATAAAAAAAACACACCTTAGGAGACCCTCCCATCCCCTTTTAACTTCCCCCAAAACAACAGTGAGATAAAAAGTAAAAGATCAGATTTAGTGAGTTTCCAAGAGCAGCCCTTTTAATAGTGGCATATTTTTAGGAACTTGTAATACTAAAATCATTTTATGAACAAAGTACAAACATCGCAATACAGAGAATTAATATTATTGTAGTTACTAAGCTTATATAATGTATATACAAGACTTAAACACTTTAACTCAATATCTTTAACTCCTGGTGTGTGGGCTGGTACAGATTAATCCAAGTCTTCATGCTAATCTGATCTGCTAGTCAGAAGACATTTAAGACACTTGGATAAAATCGAATCGGTCAGCAAACCTGGCTCTAGTTTGATATCTCCCAAGAACACTTATGTATGGCACAGTGTCTGCTGAAAATAAAATGAAGGTGCATAAATTAAACACTTCATGATTACAAAAACAAAAATTCTTTTTAAGGCAGTTGCTCAAAAGTGTTTTGACAACACTTTTCCAGTCTGAAGCTTTCATGTGTCCATGGGGTCCCGGCATTATTGCTGTTAACAGTAAAATGATCATTCCAATAAAAAGCTGAGCTTTTGGTCATGTCGGAGTGTAGGGCTGATTTGAGCAGGTGTGTGTGTGTCGTACGGATCATCGCTTTTCCACTGTCCCAGCACATCAACTGAGCTGTCTGGATCTGAGATCATAAGTCACAGAAGCCAAATGTCCATGGGGCCATGGAGTGGAGAAAATGGCACCATCCTCTGTCAGACTGGTGTTTACTCCTACGCAAAGGAGAGAGCAAGACAGCGGTCAGTGTGTGTAAATAGGCGTATGTACAATCCGGCGATCATGTAGCATGAACAGAAAAGAACACAAATGAATCGGAGAATCACATGTATGCTGACTCATGACATGGTCATGACACACTCCAGGACAAAGGCTGTAAATGCTTCAAGACCAATACCAGGCGTCTTTACACAAGAGCCAGGTCCAGACCAGCAGCAAATGACTTCAACATGCATGGAGAGGAATCAAAGCTTTCTGTACAGCGCAGGCCAGACATGGAGAAGAGGACAAAGCTGAGGAAGATCTTCTGTTCTCAGACCAGTCATAAACAGAAGTCTCAGAATGACGCAGATTTCACTCTAAAGCCAGTGAATGAACACGAACATCGCAGAGATGCACACACCTTTGTTATACAACACAACAGAACATGCATCAACAGGATGCAGCAGCAGGCCTCAATGTCAAGAGACAGTAGTGCCTTGGTGCCCAGCAACATGCCTGAGAAGACTAAAAAGGGGCAGCATGCATTTAAAAGCAAATAAATAAATAAAATAAGTATGGCTGGCTGGTTAAGTGCTACGAACGAACGTATAATCATGTAGCACAAAGAATTTGCGCAAGTTGTGTTTTAAGTTGTAACGTTCTCTCCTTGCATTGCATTGCACACAAAAGGGTACGGCTTGCGTCTTTATTCTGTACTGTCTATATGTTTAACCTAGGTGAGTTCAGTATCAGGGGCGTGCATGCAGTGCAAGCAGAAGAGTTTGTTCGCTTCGTTAATATTTCTACACACCTGCATCATTTGTGCACACTACAGATCAAACCTCAGCTGATGTACGTAGTTTATTTTTTTTTTTTGGTAACTGCGATATTGTATTGCAAAATCAAATCCGGCAATAAATAACGATATCCTGTGCAGCCCGAATTAAAATTCGACTAACTGAAAAAGGCAAAGTGTTCCACAATGGCAGCAGTAGAGTGAAAGCAGAAAGGAAATGACACTACAAACCAAAAGCACTATGTACTAGCATCAAAAGCAAGTTCATGCTGCTGATACAGCCACACAAGCACACACAAAGCAAAACCGTTACACATACACGTAGCTAAACTAGCACAGATCAGAACAGAGGGTGCAGAGCCCAGCAGTAGAGAGCTCTATAGTAGTGGAAATAACTACGGTTCTAATAGAGGCTCAGCTATGCTCCCTCCCTTACCTGCGTCACTGGTCACCTTCGCTAGCCGAGATCTCCGTCTCTTTATGAACCACTACTTTGGTGACCGACATGTCAGGGTGCTGCTCTTTGATCTCTTTTATGGCCTGAGCCAGAGCCTTGTTCAGAGAAATACCACCCAAGACCAGCAGGGGGTGCACACACACACACAGAGGACACAGGAGAATCATCACAATTAGATAAAGAATCAGTCAGTGAATTAATGCCTGTTAATTTGATTGATTGTTTAAACATTTTGCTGTGCAAGATTACATTCTTTCATTGAACACAG
This sequence comes from Notoglanidium macrostoma, assembly GCA_030068235.1. Lineage (NCBI taxonomy): Eukaryota > Metazoa > Chordata > Actinopteri > Siluriformes > Auchenoglanididae > Notoglanidium > Notoglanidium macrostoma. The sequence continues at coordinate 12,194,915 of JAQQZR010000018.1, read as the reverse complement.
ATTTAAAGTTTCAAAGCTTAATCAATTACTTAAAATTAATTAAAAAAAGAAAAAAGAAAAGTGATTTGTCAAGATTAGAATTTTTTTTTTTTATATTGCTAGATTTAATTACAACAGCAGCAAAGCCAAAACCTTAACCCTCACATCTCGCATCTAGCTAAATGAATGAATGATTTCAACATTTAGATTACAGTCACGGGACAATCTGAAATGAACCTGAATCCATTTCTAATGCATGTGTAATCAGTGTGCGCTAGTTTGGTCCAGATTAGAAGAGCCATCCACACTACCTGGTCATGATCGATGTTGGCATCACCAGAGATGACGATCCTCTTCTCGATCCGTGTCTCGGAGATGCCTCCCTTCACCGTCTGATAGAGAAGAAGGAAGTAAACAAGGTGTAAATATAAATGGATGTCAAAGAGAAATTATGTCCTTCAGTGAAAGACAGCATTCTAATCTTAATGTAAAATAATCTGTTTAAGAGAAAAGCACCGCCAATAACATGAATGCAAGATAAAATGCATCAGATGTACTAATATATTGGATTAAGGACCAATCAAGAGGAAATGGAGGCAAAAATGAAGTAATATTTGCTGGATATACTAGGAAATGGCCTCATTGACGTTAGGTGATTTTTTGTTCTGATATGAAAAATGGTGCACACATGCTTGTCACTCAGTTTGCTTCCAACATTTTAAAGTCTCTCAAAAAAATTCTCCTTTCCTTGGGCTTCTAAGACAATATGTAAAAGAATTCAAATACAAAACAATCTAGTTAGATAAGTAAAGTAGCTGAAATATCTGGGGGGGAAAATACTCCACCACAAAATAAAGCAGAACCACAAGGGAAAGAATGTGCGTCTCTGAGGAGTTTTATTAAACGTTTGTTTGTTCGCCACTAACTGAGTGGTTAAGACCACTTTCCCTGGTTCACTGCACTGACCTTTGTTATTTGTGTGGTGGTTGTTGTGCTGTTGTTCTCAGACGTGATGGTCTGAGCACTCATCAGCACTCCTGGGTCTGCGTCACCATTAGCATCCACCTTCATATGTGTACAGAAACAGAGCACAAGAGGAAAAGTCGAGTTATCTAAAAAATTTTTAGGAAGCACTGTGAACTACACGTGCAACTACAATCGGTCAGCAAAATGTACCTCAGCAGACTCGTATGTGATGGTTTTGGTCTCGGTATGAACAATAGGCACCTCATTGGTTGTTGGTTGCACCGGTTCCTCCAACTCCTCTGACTTCTGCATGGACGGGAGAGATCAGTGAGTGAAGAATACACGACTAGTCAAAAAGGCTACGCAGCAGAGGTACCAACATCTACAGGTTAGTGGGAAAACTGATCTGCAGAGATGCATGAAAACTGCTTTTCTGTTTTCTCAGATAAAGCCAATGCACCAAACGGGAAAGGATATGGGACAGGATAAATGCATTAGTTTCTGCTAATTTCATGCTGACCTTAACTAGGCGAACTATGACCTGTAAATTCACGGGCCTTGTTTTTTTTTTTTTTGACTCGATAGAACACGGTGGTCCATTTGTTTGGTAGAACAAACAAGCAAAAAATTATTTCTCATATTCTCTGCATTCTTACTGTTGCTTGGCACACATCTAAAAATAAATTTGCTAATCCCATCCAATGACGTACGCTAGGGTTTTGCCTACTCCGCATAGGATTTATTTGTTGGCAATGTTGGCACCCCTGCAACACATTCTTAATTAACCGACTGGGTTACACATTATTAGACTGATACTTAAATAGATCTCTCAATTTGATTAAAGGGCTACTTCTTGCAAAAAGGCTAATGCAGTTGCAAAAGCCAAAGGTAATGTTTTCCCCATTCAGGTAATATGGTTAGCATTTTTGGTTGAAGTATTCCTTCACAGGGAGTACAGGCAGTGCATCCTCTGCATAAGTGTTTTTTAAATTTTTTATTTTTTTACTTAAAAGCAAAATCACACAAACAGAACATGAAACCATGAAACATACTACATGCACTGGGATACTGTGACTGACGTTTCAATTGAAAACCGTGAGATTCTTTTTTTCAGGTCATGCTCATGTACGTGGCATCAGTCGAGTGGTCATGCATGATTTTCACACTGATCAAACATGTCACTTCAGAAAAAAGACAAGGAGAAGAAGACAGAAGTTCCTTGTGAATTAGTCAGAGCGTGTGATAGACATGGAAAGACTGTGAGGTTAAATCATCCAAGTTACTTCTACAAGGTAGTGGCACTAACTGTGTTCACTTCCTGCTTCATCTTTGTTACTTCCTGTAGAACCTCTTTCACTCTGCTCTCAGCTTTCTGTCCATATCTGGACTCAAACTTTTCTTTCTCTTTGGTTTCACAGTGCAATGTTTCTGAAGGTATGGAGTTTTCATATCCTGCTGGGTTTTTCTCTTCCACTTCCTTTTGTAAAACATGCTCAGCAACGTGATCTTCCTCACAGGTTGACACTAGCTGCACAGCTGCAGTCAGCTGGCTTTCATCAGGTTTGGCTTGTTCCTCCTTACTGATGGGTGAGCTAGCAGAAGCACAAATGTTAACCTCCAAATTCTCTCTCGGCTCATTAGAAAGGTTTTCTACAGCTTCACAGAACGACACAGATTTCTTCGTAGGGGTCCAGCTTTCATAATCTGTGGATTTATCCTTCTCATCAGGACTGATGCATTCCTCTTCGTTTACAGGTGCCACAGACACCTGACAGGCTCTCTGACTTTCTTCAAGTGCAGACTCTTTTTCTTCAGCATGCTCAATTATTTCCCTCTGCACCTCCTTTAGAATCATATCTGCTTCTGAGAGCTGAACATCAGCTACATCTACCACCAAATCATCTTCTGCTTCCTTCACTGGCAGCGCTGTTTGTTCTATCTCTTTGTTTTCATGCTTATTATTGTGGTCCTGAGCAGACGTTTCTTCAGCATATGCCTGAACTGGAAACTCCTTCTCAACAGAAAATTCTTCTTCCTCAATAGGAGTCTGAGCAGGAAGTTCTACCTCATCTACATGGATCTGAGCAGGAAATCCATCCTTCTGTGTATGGGTTTGAGCAGAAAGTTCTTTGTTCTCAATAGCAGTTTGAGCAGGAAGTTCTTCCATCATACCTGCGGCCAGAACCAAAAATTCTTCTGTCTCAGTAGGGGTCTGAGCAGGAAGTGGTTCCTTCTGATTTGGGGTTTGAGAAAGAGACACTTCTTCCTCGATATGGGTCAGAATACGAAATTCAATCTTCTTGTTTGGGGTCCGAGCAGGAATTTCTTCTTCCTCAATACAAGTCTGAGCAGGCATTTTTGCTTCCTTTATATAGGTTTGAATAGGAAATCCATCCTTCTCTACATGTTCCTGAGAAGAAAACTCTTCATTCTCAATACGAGTTTGAGCAAGCAGTTCTTCCTTACTAGTCAGGGTCAGAACCAGAAATTCTTCTGTGTCAGTATGGGTCTGAGCAGGAAGTCCTTCATTCTTCCCAGGAGTCTGTCCAAGGGACTCTTCTTCCTCAAGATGGGTCTTAATGGAGATTTCTTGACCCACACTAGTCTGAGCAGGGAATTCTTCTACCTTAATATGGATGAGAGCAGGAAAGTGTTCCACTTCAGAAGAGGTGGACACAGGAAATAATTTCTCCTCACTCTGCATTTGAGCAGGAAGTTCTTCCTTCTCTGTATAGGTCCCAAAAGAAAGCACTGGCACTGTGTCCAATGCAAGTGTACCTTGCTTAACAGACACTTCTAGCATAAGCTCCTGAGCTTCACCAGTAGAGGACACCATTGCTGTGTCTTTATCACCCAGGTCTCCAGGTTCCTCAATTGCATCAAGTACTGACATCTTTTTTGCAATAAGGGACTTGTCTTCTGCACTCTCACTGACTGATTTTAAATGTACCCCTCCAGATACTGAGGCATGCTCCTCACACAAACACGTAGGACCTGTGGGACCAACCTCAGTAGTACTAAATTCCTCAATTATCACATTATCTGAAGCTTTGGGTGTCAGAATATTCACTATAGCTTCTGGCTCATCTTTCTCTACTCCTGCAGTGTCCTGATGGTCACCTGAGCTCTGCAAGAGACAAATGGGACTTCAGACCATCATCTATGGAATTCTATTACAGATAGAGCTCTGCTTAGCATGGATTTTTATATTAATACACATGTACTGAAAAAATACACACATTTGATACATGGAGTGTATTTAAGAGCAAAAAGAAAATACCTAAATCTGATAAAAGGCATTTCACCGATTTGGTGCCTTGCCCGGATAAGATCTATGCGCATTGCCAAGCATATTCTGGGATGTGTAGAATGATAAGAATATGGATAAACAGGAAAGGTATAGGCATGTAGAGGCGGGGTACTGCAGACAGCAAGTCATATTCATTGCGCTTTCTGTTGACCAAGATTTCCCATCTCTCTCACCCATATATCTTCAACATAAAATGTCAAATAATTTAGACTTAATGCAGGGCCTCATGTGATTACTTTACGAGGATGACAAAAATATATATGAAGATAAACATGGGCATGTAGGCACTACAGAGCTCCCTGAACGGTCACCCTATTGAGATATGGGCAAGCTGAGGCTAGGCTCTTCTATCTAACAACTGGAAACATGTCTTCCGAATAAATGCCAATCATGTCAGGACAGAATATAATCTCCCAGAACTCTTTATTCTGTGCTCACATAAATAATAATGGAAATGCCATAGGCAATTAATTGCTTACTATGTACAAGAGCCACAAGCAGCTAAAACATACCGAACATTATTCATCAGCAAAAGCAGTGCTACACTCACACCTAATTACAAATCATTATTTCACTTTTAAATGATAGCACTAATAAAGAAGCTGTGTGAATAAACATAATGCACCAATAATGCAGAGTTATTCTGAATTATTATTAAAGAAACTAACATGGAAAAAAAGCAGATGAAGTATTAGGATAATGAACTGTGTGTGAATGAGAACAAGACAGCATTATGGATTGATGTTGCCATCAGCTGCCAAGAAACATTTTTTTTTTCACCTCTTTAATGATCGAATTAAATCAATTACCAATTCAAATGGTTTCAGATGAGTTCAAAGTTGGCGAGTGAATGACTTCCAGGTCAGCTTGGAAGGCTCGAGGGAAACTGGATAGAACTTCACAATGCATCTTGCATTCATTTCCTACCACTCTCACTTGCATCCTATTCCTATTACTGAATACAAATCCTTCATGTTCTTCCCAGTATTAAACATAGGAGGAGTCGCAATTTTATCCTTGGCCTGGTCAGTCATTTCGAGTGCCTCTTCTATATGGTCATCACGCAAGGTGTGCCTTGCTCCGATTACAGTCTTGCTTTGGTCTGCTATCTCTTTGCAAGTTGTAGCTGTAGCTGGTGCCATCTTGAGCTCATTACCTAACACATTGCTGATGTTATCACATACCACACTGCTTGGTCTGCTTTCAGAGGAGCGCTTTCCATTAGAATTTTATCACATATGGTGTAATGGTCTGGGATTGTCAGGGTGTTGGTCTCATCTGGCCTTTTCTTGTTCGCCTCTATTTCTTTTCATCATAATGGATTTTGCATGTGATGTTTTCAAGAGCATTTCTAATTTCCAATCTCAGTTACACCACTACTGACGCGTATCTCCTATTCTAATTTTCCCCACAAGCACCAACCCACCGTATATACAAAACGGACAATGTGAAGAGCATGGGATTCATTCAGAATCATTATAAAGAATAACTTTGAACAACTAACCAGTTTATGGATGGCGACAAACACATACTCTATACAACACTATTAGCAGCATATGCATGCAAAGGAACATTTTCATACATCATACATTTCTTTGTAAGAGTCCGGTATGCAGGTAAAAAATAAGAACTTAAATACAGCACAGCGTTCTATACTAACGTTCACCCTGAATGCAGAAATACCTTTAGGCAGACCAAAAAGTATTTGATGTTTTTTCAACAACCAGCTCCATACATATCTATGACATCAAGTTAAAGACATTCTGTGGTTTCAGCAGTGGAACCCAGTGCATAGTGGGAAAGTAAGAACTGGCATTATTTTACAAGCTTCCCACAACCGCTATATCTGGACAGCGCTCCCTTTCCAGACATGGTCATTAAATACAAAGATCAGAACAAAACCATCTGAAGATCTCAAGGCAACTGAAACAAGCACTGTGACGGATCATGCTAGGACAGCGCAATAATAGAACGGTTGACTTTAGTGCTACCTCAGCAGGGTCAGCCTCCGCAGGCTCTGGCGTTTCTTCCGAAATGTCCTGAGGAGGTTCAGATTTGGCATCTTCTGCAGTCTACAAAGAGAAACAGTCAAAAACATAATGAGCGCTGCTGTGTTTACAGTATTGAAAACCCAAAGTATATAAAGATTGTGGGTGAGGGTGTGCATGTTTGGGATGTGGGGTGGCTCATGCAGACCACAAGGGGAAAATGACTTGTACAAATAGAAGAACCAAAGGAATGAGAAACCCACAACAATGCCTTGAAGCGAATGAGACGTTTTAAAACGTTTAACAGAATCCCAATAATGTTAAACAGATCTGCTCAAAGATTAACAACTGGAGGGAATTAATAAACACTCAGCCACAGCTATAATTTTTTTCCGAGTCAACAAATTCTGTGTAATAACCTGCAAGAAATGTTAAACAGAAATAGTAACATGCCCTGATATTCCACAGCAAACCAAGGCTCTACAACTTTACACACAACCCATCCAATGCAAGCCACTTCAATACACTGTACCAGAGTGTGCAGTGTTGCTTTGGGAAAACCTCGAACTCAGGCATGCATGTGCAGAATTTACTGAACTAACTATACATCTTACATCCTGAAAAGGTAAAAGAGGTTCGATCATGGTCTTGTCATTCAACCGTGGACAGTGAGCAGGGGAAGAGGCCAGCCTCTTGTCCCATTCACTACCTCCTGACGACTGGGGCTGCATCTCCAAAAACGACCTTTTCAGCTCGCTGAGGTTCGTCTGCCTCTTGAGCAGCTCCTCTGAGGTATCAATCTCCTGACACATCAATCACAACAGGGACGGCATGATAAGTTGAGGCGTAAAGCATTTGGAATGTAGATCGACAGTCACCTCGACCACAACCCTAATATGGTGTTTAAGTTACTCCATGTACACCACACAGTGGGAGATTAGGAGGTTAGGAATCTAAGGAGTCAGATTTATTAAAAGATTTCAGTGTTAAGCACCATGCAGGCAAATGCTTCTAGAGAATTCGCAAATCTAATATGCACACCAGGTTCTTTTTGAGAAAATATTAGTTTCCACACCATTGTTGGACAACCATTCAGGTACAAGCTGGCAGAGAATGAGGGATTCAGTTAGTTTATCAATCGAACACGCGTCATCTTTTCCTCATGAGCATCTTTTCCATACGACCCTAGAATGCACATGAACTCTTCACACGTATTGCTTTACAAACCTCCAACATGAGATTACGGTGTTTGATAAACACGTTGTCTCCCTTTATCTGCCTCCTATTCTAGGAGGAGAAAAAGAAGACCAGGTTATGAAAAACACCACTTAAGTAAGCAATAAGACAAATTTGGGGCATGTCGTTACAGGACGAGTCAGAAAAAGAAAACTAGAAAATTTACCAACATCTATTAACCCGATCGAATTTGAGAATTTAACAGAGTGGCACAGTTTAACCTACAGTAGGAGAGGAATTGCCCTTTTCTTAAACCAAGATTGGTGGGACTCATGCAAAGACACCACACTGGTCAAGCAAATTTGCATGACTATCATGGTTTGGTGGAAAAAAAAAAACGATTTGCAAATGATGATATTGTGAGGGTGTTTATGATATAACAGCATGGCAAAATCAGTTTGAGATCAAGTTGCATCACAGTGGAATTCAAAAGAACAAGATTGCCGAGGACATTGCAATGGAGTACCTGGGTCACCAGTTCTGATTCATCCTCTGGCTCAGACTAAAAGCCACGGTCAACATCATCAAGAAGAAAAAGCAAAGGAAGAATGATTACCTGACATCATCCCAAAACTTTTCATTGATTTAACTAATTTTATTGAATCTTTAATCAGTTCGTAGCCTCAAACGTAGACAACAGCTGAAAATTCTGAAATGTTTCATTTTGTTCATTTTGCTAGTTAATATGACGGTCATAAACACAACCAAAGCGCCCACACACGCACCTCGGTTGCCGTTGTCTCGTCGGTTGGATCGCTGTCCGTCTGTCTCAGACATGACAACAGACAGGATGGTTTCCATTGGAAAGCAGCAGTGGGGGAAAAAGTCCATCACATTAGACTGTTGACTCTCAGTATGAATCATGCTACAAGGATACAGATGGTATGTTGGAAACAGGATGGTATGATGAAGTTCTGAGTCTGAATACAGAGTAGCATATGGACAAAGATTCCCAAAATATTCAAATTAAAGTCATCTATTAAAAAACTATTTCTACAGAGACCTATCAAAATAAAAACAAATAAGCGAGGCTGTCCATTGTATCGTACTGAAAAAGGACACTCGCCAGATTGAGCGTTCCCGAAGCGGGAAAATTATATAATTTTTCATGCTTGTTTTGTGGTCTGGAAAAACCCGTCCAATGTCGCTGTTGATTTGAACTTTATTTGTGGATCAGATGTATAAAGAGAAACATACTGGAGTTCAGGTAAACCTGTTGCTAGAAAATGTCAAAATCTCAGGTTGCTACACGTTCGGAGCAAGGGAAAATGTTTCAGCCATGTTTTCTGACTACTTTAAAAAGGGCCACCATTTTGAGAAATCGGAATTTAGCAATACAAATCTAGGCAGTTTTTTTTCCTTCAGGCTCCAAAAGTAGGTGTCGTGGTTTTCTTGTAGGCGTTTGTCATCATGGGCTGCCTTTAGCGGATTGCTCATAGATTGTGTCGAATTTATATAGAAAGCTCTAAAAAAAAAATGAAAAAAAATCTTTAGGGATTTCACAATATGATGTATAATATTCAGCCCTTGATCATGAATATGCAACATGATATTTCACAGAGGCCCAGCATGCAAGTCTAGACTAGCATCCAGGACTGGTACATGAAAAGTCGTGTCAAATAAGATGAAGACAGGTGATACAAAGATCAAAATGAAGAGACATGATGCCAGCCTGAATAGCCACACATACGCACACACACCTCATCTGAGCTGTCCTGAAAGCTGTTGGTAAACGAGGTGGTGAGTGACGCCTTCTTGGGCTCCAGATAGCAGAGACACAGCGCCAGCGGGAAGGAGAGTGTAAGTGCGTAGGGTACAGAGAAAGAGGTAGACAGCAGAAAGAAGAAGATGAAGAGGAAGCAGGGCACGAGGGATGGTGACTTGATGGGCAGGAAGTGTTGGAAGCTCTCAGGCAGGAAGTTCATCTCAGACAGGTCAGGGAAGCTCAGGTAGCCATCTTCATCCAGGATAGAGGACAGGTCTGGGAGGTGCAGAGAGAAGGAGAAAAGCGTTCCCGCTTTGGACCGGTTCTGGTCTGAAATTTGCTTGCTCTTAGCTGGGCTTTCTGAGGCTGCGTGCTCAGAGCTGCTCCTTCTGCGTTTCCTTCGCCGCACTTTAGTGGCGGAGAGTGGGGAGGACACCAGGGTGTGCTCAGAGGCAAGAGGAGGAGAGCCCTGACGATGTGGCAGTGAGGACAAAGTCAAGGAGTAAAGGGTGGATGAGGCCATGGAACAGTGTAAATTGTAGTGTATGAACAAGTGAATCAAATGCATGAACACAAGTGTACAATGAAAGAAAGGGTGAAAAGAGAAAGAAAGAGTCAAAATTAAGTTAAAAGATCAAATACTGTACAGTACAAATACCACAGGGATCAGACATGCCCGTATTTGTTATATATGATTTATAATACATCAGCCGCACATCAGAAAAGCATGCTTTAGAACCCCATCATAAAATGTTCTTTCACAGAGCTTGGCTACTTAAAAATCCTCAAAGAGCAACTGGTCATAAAAGGCTTTATTTCGACAATTTCTGAACTTAAACAGAAGTAAAGCTCCATTTCAAGTGTACCAGGCCTCGGTAAACGTCTCGCTATTGCACCAGTGATTTATTTGTCTTAATGTAACCCCCTGCAAAGCCAATGAATACACGGCCAAGTTTCTTAAGACTTCATTTTTTTTTTTTGTATGGATACTCTATAGGTATCAGTTTGTGGGAATTAATTAACTTGCCCACTCACCTCAGTGCCTTTCTCTGGATGACCCTTCCAAAAAGTGTGAACATGCCTATTTAACACACAACTGCACAGTCAGATGAGGGAAGGGAGAAATTGTCTGAAAGTGCGGTTACCTTGGTAGCAGGAGTGGGAGGGGCAGGCTCGGACGTCTCTGTATCAGGAGTGCTTTCATCTTCGACCGCGTTTTCTTCCTCTGCCTTTTTCTCTGGCGTTACCGTGGTGATGAGGGTCCCTGTGGCAAAGGCTGGTTTAGAGTCCTTCATCAAGTTGTCATTGTTGGCCATAGCTGGTGCTGGAGAAAAGTGGTGTGAAAACATTCAGACTGGCAAAAATGTCACCCAGACTTTATACACTGGTGAGTATATCAAGTGCAAAGCTTTGAGAAGAGACACAGGATTACGCGTTGGTATTTTTTCATCCAAGCAATACACAATAGATAATATAAAGATGACTGGTGAGATCAGGAACAAATTCTACCCAGCATTAATAGGATCAATGATCATTTAGTAATTGTTGTCTACAGACAGGATGCTTTAAATCTGTAACACACATGCAAGACAGTTATTAAAACATGGCATGCTGCATTCTACAGTAGTTACAGTAATAATTACAGCTCAACTCATTCATATCGGCTTGCTCACGTTACATTAATGAGACTTTCTACAGTCTATAACTGTAACACCTGTTTTTGAGCAAAAGATTCCCTTTTGTAAAGCTTCAAAGCATAGGTGAGCCAATATTAATTCCAAACCAATATTAACATTACTGAGAGGCATAACCAGATGGCCGTGTTCACCTGGTGGATTAATATACAGATATCACATTACCTATATCAAGACTGCGAGTGGTGGTGAGCCGTTTGCTGGAGGAGCGTTGAAACAGCGGCGCAGGCCGAGAGATCTGGGAGCTGGCACGGCGTGTCTGGGTCTGCGTTCTCCCACTGTAGCGGAACTTCGAGCCCAGTGACAGGAACTTCTTGGCAGGAGCTTCGGTAGCCACCAATCTGAGGAAGAGGCAGCGATGATCAGTAATCAAGCAATGAAGCAAGCATTATAGGATCATACATTCCGATGTGAGCGTGAGGAGCCATAGAAGGTTTCGTCCACAAGGTAACGAAATTTGTATTAATAAACTTCAATATTTTAATACAGCATTGGATTTCCTTCAAGTCCTTTCCGCAGAGATTTCTTTCTCGGACACAGATGGGCTCAATCTGTTCTCTGCTTTTACCTGAAAAACGTGTGATGTTCCACGCACACTTTCCACAATCTCTTCGCTGCTTTGTGATTTGGAAGTTTGAAACCAATGGTGCTTTCAAACTGCTCGAGCTAGAAAAGCAAAAGAAGCGTCGCTTGATTACAGGTAATTCCTCACCAGTTCCACTTCGACAAATATTTTCAAAATCTAATGTTTTTTTTTTTTTTTTTAAATATATCAAAGCATGGGTAATTAGTTCCACTCCCTGGCGAATATCCAACATCAAGTCAGAAAGGTCATGGTCACGTCATAATATCATGTGCCAACTGTTTCACCTCTCCAGGACGTATCTTGATAAAGAAGTTGTTCCGCTTGTAGGATATCTTGAGGATTTTGGGCCAGGCAAATCGATTTATGCGCAGTCGGTCTCTGTAGATGAGAAGGCCGCTGCTACACACACCTAACATAATCTCCACTCCCTCTGAATCCTAAATAGAGAAAAACACAGGGAGGGTGAGGAGAGCATGGACTAATGACTAGAACAACTATGCCAGACTGAATTAGAAAGCTAGCAGGGGGACGTAGGGATGAACGAGCATAAATCACTAAATGACCTACACCATCCCACACAGGAGGGAGAAACATGGAAGAGACAGAGAAGCAACACACACATTACAGTAATGATGGGGTAGTGATCTGCTGAAGGATGAACCAGACTACTTAGTAAGCTTAAAAATAACAAAATGTAAGAATGAAAAAAGGGCATTTGATAAATGCGACGATCATACATACATTTATCTTTTTATTATAAATACCACACAGCTGCACAAATTATTAGACAGAGATCCAGCCAAAAAAAAAAAAAAAGATTTGATTTAAAGCTCATATTAAAAGATGCCATCAACAACTGTGATCTGCATGTGCAGTGTTCTTGCCACTTTCAGCACAGTTATCTAGGAGATGTTCGGTCATTTGCAGGCTGTAATGACTGGACACTACAATACAGAGAACAGAAAGGTGAGGGGAAAGAAGAAAAAAAAATAATCACGCACAGCACTGCAATGCAGCATGTGGTGAATATGTTCTCTCTCTAATTCGAGATCATGCTCATGCGGAGAACACACAGACACATTGGTGCACATACATTCGCTCACATCAATACACTGAACCAATACGAAGACATTCAGAATATCAGTCACATGAGCATGCAGAAGAATATGATGCAATCACTATACATCACATGTATATATGTGAACACGCACACGTGAACACACATGCACAACACATCAACGCATCTTACCTCTTCCTTAGTCAGGGCTAAGCACTCAAAGAGCCTTCCTACCAACTACGTCATTGATGAGCAGAGGAGAGAGAGAGAGACGTGCAGAGCGAGCTGAGCCAGTAGCAGCGCACAAAAGGGAGGTGGCATTTACATTCAGGAGGAGTGCTATAGCGCTACAGGCATTGCATTCTTTCAGTTATTATGTGTTTTTTTTTTTTTTCGTTCCACTCAACTGTAGTCATCCTTGATTTCTAATATTCTCTCTGCCCACAGGGCAAATCATCATCATCATCATTATGCAGCGTGTTTACCATTTCCTGAAAATTATTTCAAAATCATTACACAACATAATTATAAAATTTATTATAATTATCAAAAAAAAAATAAAAAAAAATGCAACAACGAGTGCCTCTAATATTTTCAGCGTGTGCATTTATTTGATTTACAATGTAACAAACTGACTAAATATATCCAACCAGATAAATAAATAAATACATTTAATCCTATGCGAGTACGTTTCAAACTGAGGGCTTTATTCCTGCAGATCCTCATATCTTTCTTTCCCATAAGGCCAGTGGTATGCGTGTCCGTATTCGAAAGAGTTCATACGGAAAGAAAGTGGAGATCAACGTGCAGCGCTGAAGCAGCAGCAGACCAGCAGTGAGCAAGAGCAACGTCAGCACAGCCGCCTCGAGATACGCGCCATCCACGGAGACAGCGCATTCATTTGCATTACACTTAGTCAACACTCTTTCTTCATCCACTCATTCTGCATACTCATAGTTCAGGACCACAGTCACTAAATCTGTTTTGACAGCAAACTGCAATGCTTAGATTAGGGCTTGCAAAATCATAATCCCTTATCTCTGTTTAGGCACGAGAGAATCAAATTGGGGGAACAAAACTAAACAAAAAAACCCAAAAACAATAGACAGCCATGTTAATTCATTGGACTGCCATTAGATGGTGCTACACTACCAAAAGCAGTCATAGACTGTATATATATCTGTGAGAGTTCAATATTTCAGTTTCATTTTAAACAACAGAGTTCTGGAAAAACAAGTTGTACGTTCGTTTTAGTGATATTTGGACGGTTTTATTGGAGCCTGAATGACTTGGAATAATTCCCAACTCTTTGAATATAATAAAATATTGCTCCATTTCATGGACAGTCGCCACAGATACAGTTTTTAAGAACAGACAGCTGTGTTTGGGTGTGTACATATTTTCACAAAAATCTCTAAAGAACAAAGGGATTGTTGCCATTTTTCCAGCTGATGGGTAACCAGGTCGATTTTAAGGCTAATTAGAAATTAATGCTAACTGTGTGATAATCAAGTCATACTTCTAGAGTGGGTGTTCTCTTGACACATGGTTTAAAACTACTAGCTAACGTAAGTAGTTAAAAAAAAAAAAAAAAAAAAAAAAAAAAAAGAAAAAAAAAATTTGTGCCGCATTCACACCTAACACAACAGGCTTCTGTCTCCCCTACAGTCCCTGGGTTCGGCAATCCCAGTTTTGTTTTTTTCACCTTAGCATGATGCAGCTCTACTCCGTACATGGAGAGCTTCTTGGCATTTTCCAGAAACAGCATCTCTGCCTCAGCTGGAGTCATTCCCCTGTAAAAACAAACGACAAAGCGAGAAACTGTGAGACTATAAATTGCAGAATAATATCCTTAGCGAGCCTTATTCGGGACCAAAATCCAGAGCTGAATACGGTAAATGTTTCTAAAATTGGGGACGGCGAGCTGCGTTTGTCTAATGGCCGAGAGGTTAAGAAGATAAATCAGGAAAACGGCTCATTAAACTGATGTAACAGCCAACAGTGAATCGACTGAATACACAGTACTCACTTGTGTGTGAGATTTTATAGACTCAGTATCACAATAAAGCAGTGATGTGTACATAGAGAGGAGAATACAATAAAAGCTTCAGTGTGACTTTGTGTAAACAGATATTCATCTGCATTTAAGAATTCATGAATAAATAAAAGGAGGGCTTATTTTTTAGTTAAACAAACAGACACAAAGCTTACAGGCTACTGTGAAAAGATCTGCAGCTTTAACAATCAAAAAGGACTGGAATGGATCTAATGCACTTAGTGTCACTGCTGTAAGGGTGAAAGCATGTTCCCTTGTGGTTATATTCTGCCTATATAATGGTAACGCATCTACAGGGGATAAATGTAATAGATGTATTCAAACATACTGGAATTCACACACACAATACAAAGTTGCTTCTTTCATATCTATCTATATATCTCTCTCTCATTATATACACACACACTAGTGTCATCCATTGTCTCTGTATGATGACATTTACTGTTTGTTTTTTTTCCTACATTGTGGCTACAGATCAAGTCGAGGTGTTTGTACTATGGAGAGCTCTGCTCACTTGTAGTTGCGATGCAGGTCTATAACCTTTTCCTCCATCTCTTTGGTCTGGTTGGGAGCGAAGCGGAGGTCACTGGCGTAATCATTGCCCAGCTCTTCAGGGTCGTAGTCTCCCAGCTCAGACTGGGCGATATATGAACCCAGAAGGGCGTGAGTGGCAAAGGAGCATGGCAAACGGCCAGACACGACATCATCCCTCAGCTGAAGGCACAGGTAGTACCTAACATTCAGAAAGAATGTTCATAGTGACCATATAACTGCAGTAAGGAATGTTCATTTCTGGGATGCCCACATGCAAAAACATACACTGGGTCATAATACTCGAAGACATTTTTCACTATACACGTCACCACGATATTACATTTGCTAACAAAGTGCCTGTAGAATAGTGATGCCACAAAAGAAAAGCCAAGAAGGTGTGAGGGGAGGATATGAGCGATGTTTTCAGAATGGATTTATCTTAATATTATACCACTGCACTGCTGAAAGCTCGATTCTGATTGGTCCGAAGGTGCTGATTAATTAGTGGATTAATTTAACGGACGCTCCAAATAAACAGATTTAAAAACTTGTTGATGTGGTGAAGTTTCCTCTAGTGTCAGCAGTTTATAGAAATAAGAAGTAAAGCTGTAACTAAAGTTGTCTGACAGCTAAAAAGTCTTCAGGACAGAGGAACTTGCAGTTTCTTGGTAACATTACAAACTGCACTGTTTTAGGAACTAGAGGGGGAAAAAAAAAAAAAAAAAAAAGGGAGACTGGTGAAGGAACTGCTACAATGCAAGAAGTAACAGGAAGTGACTTGTTTCACAGATGTTCCACTATGTTAAATTTAACTATCCAGTGAAAAAAAGTATGAAATGTTATTTACTTAATACAATAAACTGGAATCTTGGCAAAGTGCCGTGGTATAAGAAGAAAAAAGGACTTTTGGAAATGCGGTTATTGGAAATTTAGTGTGGCGTGACCCTAGTGTCGATTCCTCCCCCATATAACAGCATGCCTCGACATGTTTGATTATATGCTTAATATTATTTCTTCATATCAGGTGAAAAAGCGGACGCATGCCAAACTGAACTGAAGGGACAATGGGATTAAAGTGAGCATGCGTGGGCATTTTTCTGTGGAATTTTCAGAAATCCCATTTGCATGACGCTTCATTGGAAGGTATGTTTCCACTGAAAGGAAACAAAATATTGTGGAAACAAAAGCAATCACGGTATGCCACCGTCCATCAACACTTCGAACCATAAGCTGCGAAATGCTTATAGTGTAAATAAGAAATATTGCTGTAGGAGCGTACAGAATTCTGCTGAACCTTACCGGGTGATATCTTCACACAGCTGAGATGGGTCAGGAGGATAAAATTTCACATTAAACCCAAAGTTCCAGGGACCAGCTAATACACACAGACACACACACACCATTCCCATTAGCATCAGCTTTGCAGAATTTTCCCTGAGAAGACTGTTCAGAAAAGACAGAGACATCAGGTCAAAAACGAACAAGATACAAGAGAGGTAACGCACTTCGTATTTGTTTCTTTAGTTCCTTCGCAGGGTCCATCCAGTACTGAAAAGAAACCACAAACAGGAAGTAAAATATAATTAGAAAGGTGATGGGGAAAAAAAAAAAAAAAAAAAAAAAAACCTCAAGCAAGCTTGAAAGCATTTGGTACCTTCTGATGTTCTACGTCACGGTACGTCAGGCCAAAGTAGTCCTTCTCCATAAGGTTGAGGTGGTCACATACTTTATCAAACAGGACCTGGCCTTTGGCCTTCTTCTGTTGATGACAACGCCGGACAGAGAACGTTATTGCTAAAAATATTAACATGGCATGCGTGGAGTCATTTTGAAACTCGGCTCATTATGGCGCAATAACGTGACGCCATGATCAGGACGGTTGGGTGGTTTACTGGATAAACAAACCCTCTGAGGTTTCAAGGACAAAGACAAACTGCTTTATAACCTAAACGTGCCTAGTTTGATTCTCAGTAACTTCTTACAAATAATTTGTAGTGTGTGCGCAGGAAATCCGACGCTCTAAAGGATAAATTGATAAAGCCAGACACTTAATCCGACAGCCTTATCTAATGCCAATACCATGTCTGGTTAAAACAATCCGTTCTGCTGCCAAGCAGTGCGCAAATTAAAATTAAACTGAGCGTTCCTGCACTGGAAGCATAGAACGCTTGCAAGAAACCCATCCTAGATTCTTCTCCTTTAAATTAGTCATAGCGCGAGAGTAATAAGCAGTGCGGTGATGGCTTACACATGCTTTCGATTACACAGCATGTAATTTTGCAAGCTGTAATTTTGGATAGCAGTGGGTGCAAGGCACTGGGGTCCAGGAAAGGAAAACCCAAGACTTGGCAGGTCTACTGCCTGTATATACTCACTCTGCCAAAACCTCGAACATCACACACAACCCTCAATGCCTCTTTTCTTAGCTTAAATTACACCAATTTTTAACTTGGATCACTTTTTCCCCTCGTCCAAAGCATCTGAACACTCTGGAGAATGTAAGGAGGAGTTGGCGAGAAATTTCCAAGCAGGCTGCTTTGATCCTTTCATCACACGCCAGTGAACCTTTTGCAATGTGACTCACACTGTTGCAGGCAGGTCATCAGTTAATGTCTCAACTGCAAGCTACGAACAGCGACTAAAATAAAGCTCGTCCCAAAAAGCCTGACTCTCCGAGCCCTAGTAATCTCCTTCTGATCCGGCCCGACACTGAAGAAAGAGAATGAGGAAATATTTGGCATAAACGCATTACAAGCCCTACTGCCTCAGAATGTTTTTAAAGGACACACGGAGTCAAACGTCTTAAATATGTTTGGGTAGAAGACAAATGGACTCAAGGGTCACGGTGCTCTAGAGGTTAGTGTTTGTTTCCTGCTCCAACACACTCGATTCCACTCACTAAATTCTTGAGATAATAAATAAGCGTCACCTCACAAGAAACTTTACTGTATCAACGACGACACCCGTTACTCAGAATTACACGTTAAAAATGAATGAATTAATATAAACTTTGTAGCCGGAAATAGAAATGAAATCACACCTTCTGACCAATCGGAATGGAGAATTTAATAGTGCGGTTATAGAATAACATTCTATATTGCGTGATATTTATGTTTATCTATTGTTATTTAAAATTATTTAGTATCATTTCAGTTCTGGTTCTCTTTACTAGTCAAATGTCCACTGCAGTGTCTCCTGGCCACACCCACCTCCACCGTACAGGTGTAGTCAGATCCATCCAACAGGGTGATCCTGCACTGCATGCTTTTTAACGCTTAAAGACTTCTGGGATATGCAGTCGTCTTCACCGCTCTGCTGAAAACACACAAAAAACTGTTAGAAAGACAAGTTTAAATGTTTGAAATAAAGACTGACATGTGATCTGCAAACATACAAAACCTCACTGAGGCTTTATCCATGACATTAACATGACATGACATAAACGGAGTTGTGTGATTTCCGTGGCTGTAGTGATAACGTTTTCCCGGTAAATCCATTTCAGTATGACATCCCATTCCATAATGAGGAAAATTGTGCATTCAAAAGTACACCGATGTTTTGTTTCCAGAGGCATTACATCCAGAGTCAGTAATTGAACCATAAATCTTTGCAATGGTAAATTAATTTCAATCGAAAGCCTGATTCGGTTCCAAGGGATCCCATCAGTGTAGGTTACAGCGGGTCAAGACGACGCGTTGCCATTTCGCAAAATTTATTTTTATAGCTCGGTGAATGTGGCAAAACAAAACAAGTGTGAAATGGCGCAGACAACCTGAACTCAATTCTAATAACAGAAATGCTGAATTAATTTAGCTCCATTACGGAGGCTGTGTTGCTTAAAAAGAAACAAAAACCAACAGGGCCAGACAGCCTACAGGAAAGTGGCATTAATCATAATGAACAATGTAGTGGAACAGGAAAGAGGAGAGACAGGAGGGAAGTCATATTTGTACAGTAATGAGCTGTACTCCTGTGTCACGCAGTCGATGTGAAGCTTTTGGGGAAAATGACTTTGTATGAAACACTGTTTGTTCCTGTACTTTATTGAAATAAATGATACTTTTGAGACGCTTGACAGTTAAACTCGTACAGATTTATTACACTCTTAAGTGCTACTCTACAGCTGTAGTCTATCTTCCATCAACAGCCTTTTATATGCTTACGCCAGAAGGCACATCACCACTAATCCCGTTTAACCTCAATCTTTTCAGCTACGGAATAGCTGGATCTCTTGAAATACTTGCCAAGTCCTTTAGTGTTGGTTAAGAACATAGATTTGGTGATGGATATTGTGTGAATAAAACCTCAAAAACTGCTGCTGACTTCAAGTCCGGTTGGTTGCAGTACGTCACATCCCTATAAAAGGCAGATGTTATGATACATCTGTGAAGAAATTCTTGATCAATCTTTTACATTTACAGAAATGGGGATAAATCAGAGTTTGCGGAGTACATTTACCAGCGTGTCACTTTCCTTCCCCTTTGTTTAAAGCCTCTATAATTACGTTTGCGTTTACTCGTTTGGCGGACGCATTACTCCAGGTGACGGTTAAGGGTCTTGCTGAAGGACCGAACGCAGGCGGATTACCTGCTGAAATAATCAGTACAAACTGCTCAGTTCAGGTAAGCCATTAAAAATCAATCAGTCTCTCCTTATAGGTTCAGGATCATGAGTGCTGAACTCAAGATGGTTTATTGTTCCTGTTCCTTACTGGAAGGAAGCTAGTGGATAACAGGGTGTGTGTGTGTGTGTGTGTGTGTGTGTGTGTGTGTGTGTGTGTGTGTGTGTGTGTGTGTGTGGCAGACATAACTATGAGCTGTTTCGCCCGACTTGTGTCACCAACTACTGCTCGTGGAATACTTGATGTCGTGACGGGTGGAGCTGCTGGTTACGGATGTGACTGCGCCTGGCCGCTGAATCCCCGTCTGCATCAGCAGTCATGGCAATTCACACTATAATTAAGGGAGACAATAAGACTGTTATAAATTCCTCAATATGAACTCAAACCATTAATTTCTATGTATTGACATGCTAATTTTGTCATTATGCATTAAGCATGTAACGATTTACCCAATCCACGATTCGATTTGATTCATGATATTAAGTTCATGTTTCGATTTTGTCATCTGCTTAAAGGAATAAAAAAAAAGGGATTTTTTTTTTTAAACTGCCAAAAATGCAACATTCGTTTCATTTTCCTCATGTTTATTTACCAACAATTATTTACAAACTTTTAAACAAGTAAAATATAATAGCCTATTCACTATAAAATTAATTTTTATTAAAAATAAAATAAGAAAAAAAAAAGCTTTTTCTTAACAATTCGGAAAACATTTGCGAAGCTTAATGCAGTACAACTGCCTCCATCTGTTACGCTTTCCTTTAGCTTTCGGCGGTCTGTTTAAAGACAGCTCCGATTTGTAAACTCAATCGCATAAAAGCTCGTTCTGATTTCCGATCTGGTTTTCCGCGCTGCGTTGTTGCGTTCCGAGCTGTGTTACTTCCGCCTACGGTGACGTCACGTGCATTCGATTCCCTCTATGGCGCGTTACTCTGCTGTCTAATCGACGTGATCGTGGCAAGCAAAAGCTACGAGCTTAATCAATTTCCTTTGATTCGATTCATCGTAAATTTGTAAGATTTTTCGACTCGTGATATATCGTTACATGCCTATTGTGCAAACATACAACAGATTTCTAACATGTCAGGCCATTCTGTCGCATTGTACTATTAACGTCAAATGTTTAAACATGCAATGGAATCTCTGTGGCAAAATTTTTATCTGTAATTTCTAACCGCCCAAAAAAATAAATACAAAAAAGTCGGAGAGCAGTCTTTAAACATCGTTTTTCCACTTCTGTGGCATGGATTGCGACACATGCTTGCAAAGGAGAAACATTTCAGAGGTTACATTTTAGGCATTTTTCAGAACTATACATAATAGAAAATGCAAAAGTTTCCCCGTGTTCCCGCCTTTTACTGAATGCGTTTTATTCTACTGGGGATACTGGCTTCTTAGCGCATCGAATCAACTTTCTTTCCTGAAACACCAAATCTGCTACAATCTGCTCTTAGTCGGACTAGCATACAAGGCATACGATGCAGATCTTCCTGTTACACAGGACCACATTCGTGCCCAATGTGCAAACAACGCCAGGCTAACAAATGAAGCAGTTTTACGCTTCACGTCTTGAGGAGAATGAAAACCGCACTGGCGAACGTTTATACAAGCCGAGGTTCAACTGAAGTGAAACTATTCACGCTGGAACAGGCATCTCGCTAACCAAACACTTTAACAAACACAGCCATTTACAGAGAAGGAACACAGAGAGCAGTTACGCACACAGTGGAGACTCTGAGGGCAAAGAGGAAAAGGCAGAGGGAATAATTCCCATTTCTCTCGCATACATACAGAGCTCTATTTTTAGCGGTGTTTACACACGAGTCTGTGTGTTCAGGGCAGCTGATTGGCACATGTGTAGTCAGGACAGGATCTCAGAGCTCCTAGAAATGTCAGAGCTCAAGGATTCCAGGATCGCAGTGGGAACGTCAACACCAGGCCAAGGCATGCGACGCAGACCGGGTTAAAGGGCGGTTCAGAAACGTCCGAATGACCTTCGCCCATTTCTCTTTCTACACGCACGCAGTCGTGGGTAATTAAAACATACTCGTGCGGTGTGTTCTATAAGGATTCACACATTATACAAAACCGCGTCATCGATATTAATACCAGTACGAACACGTCGCCATGGAACGAAAAAAACTTTTGATGAAAGGTTAATACGATTAGTTTTATACCACAGCGCTGTTACATTCTTGAATGTGATTAATTTTCCGAATCTTCAGGAGAGGGAATTTCCCGGTTTCTCAATAACATGATGGGCTGGTAAGAAAAGATCGTTTATAGCTACTATAAAGTAAGGGATAATGAGGCTCAACATGGACGTTCGAACAACACACACACACACACACACAGATAAAATGTACGTCAATCATTAATAAATAAAAACTGAATTTGTTGGCAAATTGCTGTGGTATAAGAAGAAGAAAACACTTCAGGATGTGTTAACACTAGGCTAAGACTTTGCGTGGGTCGCGTTACACCACCATACAGGTGAATATTTCCCCATAACAGCATTTGTTTTATTCCTTATAGAATTGTTTAGATATTATAATTAGGAATCAGCCTGCATTATAATAAAACATCAAAACCGGTTATGTAAAAATGAAGCATGATTTTTTTCTCCCTATGACAAATGTACACTCCTGGGCAGAAAAAAAAACAACCACCCAATAATGCAAAAACATTAAGCTTTTAATGGTCTCGATAAAAATCACTGGGCAGAAAATGAACAAGTAAAAAAAAAAAAAAAAAAGAAAAAAAAAGAAAAAAGGCGCTCCTGAGGCCTCGGCCTTCTTTTGCTGGTCGATGCTCGTTGCTGAAACTGTTGGGGGGAAAAGCTGGAAACTGGGACGTTCACTTACATAATCTCCTGGTACGCAAAGAAAAAAATCATCAGACGATTGAAATGTTTAAATGATATAAAATTGAAACTAACTTGTCTGGATGTTCAAAATTTTCCAAAATCCCTTCAGTTCGAAGACTTTAACATCGAGTGGAACAACACGAACTCTTCTTTCTGTAAAAAGCCGTCTGCAGGTTTCCCCACAAGACGCCTACATTTAAAGGAAATCAGGGGAAAAAGCTCCCACACCTATTTACTTTATCTATTTGTTTCGTTCTTGCTCATTTTCCTGCCCAGTGATTTGCTTTCGAGTCCATTAAAAGCTTAACGTTTTTTGCAATATTGGGTTTTGCCTCATTTTTCTTGCCTAGGAGAGTAGATGTTTTTGAATATTGCTGATGCATCATATCTCCTTTTTAAACGGCTTTTCATTAATAGTGGCTGAAAAACCATTTTTAAAATCTTTGTCTCTGCATTTATAAACAACATTCACCACTGTCTGCTCAGTGTGTGTTCTTTTGCCAGCACTCACCATAGCCCGAGTTTATCGGCGTCATATACACACGCAATCTAAACAAATATTGTGATAGATCCCACATTTGGTGCTGAAAAGTGTATGTAAGCACTGTTGGCAATCGAATGCCTCGGACTTTTTACCAGCCTCCCGATTTTCTCCGATTCGGTCTCGGCCAATTCCCACCCACCAGTTCACACGCGTCCTCCGAGGCCTGTGGATCCAGACGACCTCGTCTTTTAAAACGTCACGAGGTGGCATAACGTTCCCGGAGGAAAGCGCTACCCGCCCCCGTCCGCATGTACGATGTCACGGACGCCCAGGATTGGTTATTGCCGCTGTCATTGACAAGCTGTCAGCTGTCATTGCTCTCTTGGACCCCTGGACACAAGCGACAGTGGCATCATCAGCATTCGAACTTGACATCCAGATGATAGCGTGAACGCTTTTCACCCGTGCAGCACGGTCAAGACAATTTCTGGAAAGCACTGTGAAAAACTGAGGCCCCTCCTTCATCTGGCTTTGGTGGATTAAACCATCAGTAATGCAGTCATCCATGTGGAAAAGGGCTTGAGGAGCATGAGCACATCCTAAATAGGTCAGCATGAACCACAGGGCAGAAATTTAGGCATTGCTCCGTGTTTAATACTAGTATCAGAGGAGAGAGAGAGAGAGAGAGAGAGAGAGAGAGAGAGAGAGAGAGAGAGAGAGAGAACGAGAACGAGGGAGTCAGTGCTTACTGGAAAGGACACTAAGGTCCTCAGAGCCTGATTAACGTAGACGGACGAGAGGACATAAAACTACTCAACTGTACTAGATATAACGACCTGACTTCATCCTCTTCTCTACTTTTCCACCCATCCTTCCTGACGTAGTTGAATATTTTCTGCAGCATCCATTTACCATTACAGCGCACCCACGCTAGTTACCAGAGAAACACCATGTTGTTATAGTAACCCACGATTCTGCACTGAATCCCATCCATTCTTAATGAACCGCATAAAAATAGCTCACCATAACAACGAATACTTATTTGCCACTATATTCCTACAAACAAAAGACCGATTGGGAAATAAGCTTAAAAGATGAAAGACGTCATCCTCTCGACGTGAGTAAACATGAGCAGAAATCTTTTCGTCCGTTCGCTCGTCGAGGAGTGACGATCGCTCCTGGCAGAAGGCTGCTGGCTGCTGAATCAGCGCTAATTGGCATCGTGTCCCTGGGGCCAAATCGACACTGGAACATCTGTCAGAGCTACTGTGGCAATTTTATGCCAGTTTGTCATGGAGGCCGGTCACGCTGCTAAAATAAGGCCCGTGTGGATCACAGAGGAGAGAGAGAGAGAGAGAGAGAGAGAGAGAGAGGGAGGGAAAAGGAGAGTGGGAAAGAACGAGACAGAGAGAGAGGGAAAGAAAGGGAGAGTGAGAGAGAGAGAGAGAGAGAGAGAGGGAGAGGGAGAGAAAAGGAGAGTGGGAAAGAAAGAGACAGACAGAGAGGGAAAGAAAGAGAGAGAGAGAGAGAGAGAGAGAGAGAGAGAGAGAGAGGGAGAGGGAGAGAAAGAAAGAGAGAGAGGGAGGGAAAGAAAGGGAGAGAGATAGAGTAAGAGTGGGAAAGAATGGGAAAGAAAAAGATGGAGAGAGTGAGAGAAAGAGACAGAGAGGGACAGAAATAAAGAGAGAGAGAGAGAGAGAGAGAAGAAAGCATTTGCATGCTTGCATTTTCCAGGCACATCTGTTAGAACATGCACAGGCGTGTGTGTGAGAGAGAGAGAGTGTGAGACCATGAGAGTGTGTGTGTGTGTGTGTGTGTGTGTGTGTGTGTGCGTGAGAGAGAGTGAGTGTGTCTCCATGTCCTCCAAAATTAGTGAGGTGTCACAAGTGAATTACAGGGCTTTTGTGGCTCACGAAGATCAGCTTAGGGTTCTGCAGCTCCACTGATCCTTAAACACTTAAACATCCTTAAACAGCCTTACAAACGCAACAAGTGAAATGCTAAAAATAAAATAAAATCTGTAGAATTAATGAAGCAGTTTTTTTTTTATTATTTGAATTTAAAATTTTTTTTTATTATTTTGACATGCAGGGAAGTGTTGCGTCAGATTCTGCTTAATAAGGTTCACTGTTAAATGGGCCAGCTCAGCCTTCCCACAATCCTCTGCGACAATTAGGGAGTCGCCTTTTTCGATGGCAGCGATATTCCAAAAACCCACAACATCTTAAACCGTACTATGAAACTGCACATATTTTGTCAAGACACCTATATTTTAAATTCCTTCGACCAATCCATTCTGTTTTTGTGTGGTTATTCCACATATAATGGACCCAAACTGGCCTCGGCCGACTCGCGAAGGAAAGAAAGGATAAGGCGTATTTTGTTCAAAGCTTCCACATATGACATGTAGATATAAAAAAAAAAAAAAAGATTTGCAATGGCTTTGTAAGGGATCACTACCAGTGACTTTGCTGCACAGAGAGCTAGCAGGTAGCAGTCACGTCAGTTTTGAAAGCATTGGGAAAGCATTGGGAAAGCATTGGGAAAGCATTGGGAAAGCATTGGGAAAGCATTGGGAAAGCAGAGCCGGCCCCTTTAAACTTAAACTGAATCCAAACACTTTAGTCTGATAAACACCAAAACCAATAATGGTTTAAAATTAATTTTAACTTTCAGTAATAATGCGAATATTTATTTTTATATCAACCCATCTTGCATTGTTTAAGTTTTATAGCATTTACTAAATGTGTTTTTATGAATCATCACATTTTAAAAGATCTGCTCTCAATCAAATCGCTGTTTCATGAGAATTACCCGTGTATATTTGTCTCAGATGTAAATGACAAGAGTAAATCTTTGTACGAAGTCATAACGCATGGAACAGAAGAGAGACAAAGCTGCTCGTTTATTCCCCCGGCTTCTCATTCAACATGAACGCTTATTCATCTGAATAGCAGCCACGTACATGTGGTCGAAAGGTCATGCGGCTGTTGCAGACAAACGTCATCCAACTACACAAAAATGGCAACTATTTATGTTGCCCAAGAGCAGACACAGAAAGACATGTTACACAAACGTTCGAGCTTTTACATGCTCGTCTGCGTCTGTGTGTGTGTGCGTATATACACAAACACACAATTCTCGGGCCTGATATAGACATACAGGACTATACCAATCTACTAACTTATAAACTGAAGTAAACGTCACTAAATAATATTCACGCTTTAACTTTACTAACAGAAATACTGTTTGAACATGAACACAAAATTAGTCCTGATGACAATCTACTACCAACGTCACAAAAACCACTCATCCTGTACCCCAGATGCTTCAGCTTCCTTTCAACTGGATTAAACACTGTACACTCAGTCGCATTAGCCATCAGCCGATCGCACCGTTCCTGCTGCCAGCTGAACATGTGTGACCTCTGACCCCAAGCTGGGTAAAGTGGCTCACCACAAGCCATCTGATCCACAACCACAAACGAGCAAGCAAGCTGTGTAAAGGGTTGCTGAATTAAATCAATATTTACGATAATGATGAACCGACTCAAAACCACATCCTTGGAAAGAGTCGGAGACGACACCGATACAGAAACAGTCCGCTACTGATAGCCTACTATTTTCTAGTGGATGCGTCTCTGTGACTCTCACTATCCACCTGACTCCAAGGGAAAAATTTACGCTATTCATTTCAGAATATTTTATTTACCGAGACGCCGTCCTACAAATGAACACGAGTCAAAATACTTCGGTCATGAGTTGAGATCAGAGCATAGTGACATGCTCACTGTGCCTAAAGAGAGTCAATGACAAAATGTCTGGCTTTTTTATTAAAATCATAGAGGGACCAATGCTAACCACTAATTAGAGGACCATGTGAAACTCCCATGACAGCTATGATTACAGTAACGGCAACAACAAATTATAAACTAAACATGCTAACGGACTGAAATAAATATCTTTAATACTTCAGTCTCACTTTGAAGAATGTTTCTGTTCATGAGACGCCATTTTCTGATGACGTAAGCAGAATGGTAATTTTCATCATTTTCAAGGATCTTCATCATTCTAAATCATTAGAGGATCTTCATCTTCATCATTCCAAATCATTAGAGGATCTTCGTTGTATAATCGGGCTCAGAGAATACGTGTTCTCGCATGATCTGAGGATATTTTATGAGAACCATCTTGTACAGTGTGACAAGTAATTATCTCAAAAGCCTGCTAAAAAATGGCACAGTGTTAAACCGGCTAAACTTGGTAAGAGAAGCTTGCAGAGACTTGACTTGCTTACTTTAAGATCTTCTGGATGTTCCAATCTGATTTGTCTACTTTATTACAGTAGCCTAATCATAAATGCTAAACAACCAAAAATACAAAAAAAAAAAAAAAAAAAAAAAAACTAAAAAACCTACATTTCACTTTAATGAAAATCCAGCTTAAAAGCATATGGGGAAACCTTGAATATAGGGGCGTGCATATGCATATGCGCATGCGCAGAAACCTTCAGCCCATTTATAATAACGGGACTATACCTCAAACAGCATTCTACCGTACTACGTAGTATTCAAAACAGAACGTCACCGACAGTGACTATAGCTACAGTAACCAATAGTGACCTACTGTTCTATTCTCGCGCACTGTGTAGCACGCTAGTACGCATCTCGGCACGTGACCAACACAACGCTCGCGTGAGGTTTTCTGTAGTGCATTAATTAAGCACAAAACGAACAGTTAAACAGTGACGTCCAGCCAGAGCACCGCATAACATAACGGTATCAGGTCTAAAGACTTGTTTATGCACAAGGCTGTCAAACAGCACAAAACTATTTGCTAAATCTATTGGATGTTTCAGATGTTAAGATATTCCCGCATGCAATTTCCTAATAAACATTACATAAAATTCCGCACGAGCCCACCCAACAAACCGGAAAGATTAAGCTAGCGTAGCTCTACCTTTGGACGAAAACAAGCCACTGCACGCCACTCCAGGCTAACGTAATGCTTCTCACACACTCAAGACGAGCAGACTTCCAATACACCGCGCTCTAGTGACGGTAAATGTTGACATTACCGGAAATTCGGTGTCCTTTCCACCGTATCCCGGTCACAGAGCCACGGCCGACGGTGCGGTTTAGACTGAGTGAATCCCTTTAACATCCGTGCACGAGCTCTGGGCTGTGGAGTGCGCGCGATGTAGCGTAGTGACGCGGACACGCCAACCAATCACAGCGCGCCAATACAACGTCAGAAGCGCCGCGGGAAAAGAACGCGGAAGCGCGAAATCCCCCAGCGTACATGCGTGCGTATGCAGAACTGAACTCCCGTGTCGACGGTGAAATATCGACGAACTGAACGGAGGATCAGCTTAATACTATACAGAAAAGGAGTTAAAGAAGAGTGCTGATGTCAAATCTTCTCTCCCTTTCACTCCACACGATTCCCAGAATATTAAGAACGTAAAATGTATGCGCCAGCTGTCCCATAGGAGACAGGTCCCATAGGAGACAGGTCCACAGCCCTGGTCTTGGACAACCCCCTTGTCCTGCACATGTTAATGTTTTCTCTGCTCTCAACACACCTGAACTAACAACTTAATTAACAATCCTTTCTAAAGTCAAAATCTGTGTGTTAAAGCAGAGAAAAGACTAGAATGTTCAGGACAGGGTGTAGTCCAGGAACAAGGGTTCTGCGTGTCAGGGTTTCCGGATCTGCTTGCCAACAGCAACCAATGCAAAATCCAGCCCAACCCCAAAATTCCACCCACAAACTCTAGACACTGCTTTAGTCCAAGATCAGGACAATCCTTGGCAAATACAGGGTGTCCTGAAAGTCTGGATCCACAGGCATGTTTCCTTATGTGAAATATAAGAGGATCTCTGCATGTAACATCAGTTCTGATCCATTAAGAAATGTTGAATGTTTTTGTATTCAGCGAATACACAAGTGACGCAAAGTCCACGGCTATCAATTTCAACATGTTGTAGTATCAATATTTATATAAGTAAATAACTGTCTATGGATCCAGACTTTTGGACACCCTGTGTATTTTAATATTTAAATGTAATGAAACGGTATTTAAAAAACAACCTCCATCTTTCTTCAATGAACTTGTATTATTACACATAGTTCACTAACGTTGACCATGCTTTGAAAGTCATTTACAATCCCATGTTCAAACACTGATCTAAATCCGGGTTTGGATGTCCTTTGAGGATTAGTGCATTAAAGAAAAAAAAGGAAAAAAAAAACAAAAAAAAAAAAACTAAATTTGGAAATATCTTTGTCAAAGTGAAACTCCCCTAAGTGGTACTGAGGCACTTCCTGAATGCACAGCTCAGCTATTTCAAGACAAGTTGAAGTTGTAACAGACAGCAAATGGACATCTGGCCAGAGGGGTCATCAGGCAAAGTCGTAAGATCTGTTTTTAATCCACTGTGCCTTGTCAAAACAGATTTAGAAGATACAGCTTAACAATCCGTATGTACAGTAATAATAGCCCACGGAACACCACTGCCATTGGATGAGGGTTAGAGAAACAGAATAAAGACATGACGTCTTCCCTCCTTAATACAGTGACCGCTATGAGGTCCATAACATCGACTGTATCTGGATGCATCGCTAGATACAACTCTTCAGCTCATAGCTCATTTGCCACTTGTGTTCTAATTATGGACCCTTATGAACCGCTTTTCTTTTCTTTTCTTTATTCTTCTTTTCTTCACTTAGGGGTTTCAAAAACATTCTTCCAAAATAGTTGGAATAGGCAATTAGCTTAATATCATCATTCTCAATTTAAACTTAAAACCAAACAAACAGTAAAACAAAACCATTGTTAATATACTAGAAGTCTGGAAACAACAATTTAAATGCTCATCTTTAGGATTACTCAATGTTCCTAAACACAGGAGCAGTTAATTATCAGTTCAATATTTTAACACAGCAATATCATTTATGATCAAATATACACACTTCTTTTGTGTGCTACAATGATTGAGAATAAACGCACGATTGGGAGCGGTCATTGTGCTGCTAGTAGGAACTCCGCAACAGCCGCATATTCACTGCACCTTAAGCCACTAGCCACTGAATCAACATCATCTCAGAACACAAAGAAAAGCGGAAAAAACTCTGCTGGCTCATCAGTAGTATGACTAAAAGCAGAGATCAGCTAATCTCTGTTCTCCACACTACCTTCATCTATTTTGAAATGGCTTGCTTTATAGTTACAGGCCTCTAGCAGACCTACCATTCAGCCATGATTACGTACATACAGTATGTCAAATATCAGCAGTCATTAATTCATGTGACTGATTTGAGCAGAGCGTGCATGTACACGCACAAGCACGTGACAATATGAATGGACTCCCATCTTTTTAAAGAAGCATGAATCTAATATACTCAATCAAGATTAAGGCAAAACGATGAGGTTCATGGGAAAGACGTTTCTGAGACATCTGTCGAAAGCAACTTGACAGTCAAAAGGTCGTGCTCATAGCCATACAGCGACACATATTAACTTTACGTGCTTAATAAGATATGATGAGACAGCATGTGTCGAGTGCTTGTTCAGACCAGTCAGTGCTTATCTCAATACACGGGTCAGCATTTTCATTACATCATAAGACACAAATCATGTCCCAGTCAACACATCAGCACTTTTATAAGCCAAGATCATAAGACACACACCTCTTTCATAATTCTAAAAAGGGCTAAGAGTCACTGTCTCAGCATTGGCACTGTTTGCGTAGTTACTATAGTTACTCCTATAGTACATGTGTGGTGATTAAAATACAACCGGTGACGTCTTCGATACAACACGATGTCAAACGGTTTGAGGAACTGCAATGCACTAAAACACCTATAGTGCAAAATCTGCAATAGGCTTAGTACTAATTTGAAAAATCAAATGAACATTCGGAAATAGTCATTAAAACAAAATGTCATTTTCAAATTAGATATCTCTGCTACTACAATTAATTCGTTAAATCATTCATTCCGAAACTGGTTTTAAAGTACTATATTATTTTACCCAAAAAAAAAAAAAAAACATTTAAGAATTATTTAATTGACAATTTTATAAAATAAACAAAACACATCTACAGATCTTAAAGGATCACTGTTGTTACATAACGGCACATTTACGTACGTTGTTTTCACCATAGGAAACAAGAATAATGTACCAGCACAGTCCCTTATTTCCAAGACTGTGTAGTTTGCATGACCGCTTTACTTCCTGGTTAGATCTGGATCCTATCCTATGCACACTAGGTGTGATGTAGAAATACACCCACCATGCACATGCACGCACACATTTGCTTCACATGCTTGCGTGTTTTTGGGACATGGGAGGAAACCAGAGAACCCGGAGTGACCCTACATGGACAAGGGGAAAATATGTAAAAATCTGTACAATTAACCATTATTCACAATTAACCAGAGCTAGTGATCAATCCAGAGAACCTGGAGCTGAGAGGTGGTGATGCTGCTTGCTTATTTAGAGAAATGAATTTACATTACAAAGCTAACTCTCAATAATAAACTGTCACACTGTTGATCCTACATTACAGCCAGACAAATCTGCCTGAGAGTAGTAGGACTATAATTCATATAGTGAACTGCTTGGAAATAAGCATCGAATAACCTTAGACATATTAAATACACTCACATGTTAAATGTGGGAACAAGTCTACTAAAGTGCACATTAGACTCATTATTATAAGATTAAGGAGTTTTAAAAGACCGAATGAAATACAATCCTGTCAGGGTTATGAATAAAACGTTGAAACTCTATTGTATTTGACAATCGGCGCACTTCCAGAAATCAGATTCGAGATGATATTTTATCAGTAGAGTACACAGTTCCAGCACTAAACACTACACCGGCATTCTGTATTAAACAAATTAATAACGTGCTTGAATACAGCTGATATCTGTGGTTTGATTTCCCGTCATGGCCTTGATAACTGCTATTTTGTTCCTGTTTAAAGCGTGTTAGTAACAGTGACAAGGCCGGTAGTGACGGGTTACACTTTGGGAAACAAAAGTCAATAAAGTCCTGCTTACAATGGGTCACAGATAATTTCCTGAAGCAGAAGATAAGAAATTCCGGAAAGGACTTCAAGAATGTTGCAGAAATTCTTATCGTGCATTATCTGTGCGTGATAAATAAATCAGGAGCCGGAACAACCACCAATGGCTGGAAAACATAGATCCAATGTTAAAAAATGATATTCCTGCCAAGACTGTAACGCCTTTCTGGGAAAATCACACACGCCCACTCAAGACAGAGCACCTCTCTGCTATTATTACCCACTGATAAGGTGCGATCTCTCCTCCGAGTGCCATGTCTATTTATGGGCAAAAGCAGCATCAAGCCACCGGGTACAGCTCATCCTTGAACAACAGCTGGATCAATCAGCGCTTCCTTATCACTACTGTGCCTGTACTTTTGCTGAGACACACAATGTTCACATGTCCACCATCCACGGACATTTGGGAGGAAGTCAAAAGTGCAGACTGAGCACCAAGATTAAACCAAAGTCTAGAGTTCTAGAGTATGATGAAACTAGGCCTAGCTGAAAGACAGAACAGTCAGAACAGCGTTTTCCTGCACTGCATGACCTCTGGATCATCCTAAGAACAAGAGAACGTGCGGAACAAGGACGAACATGGACTATGGACTACCTTCAACCTTTAAGCAACATCTTATCATTTGTAAGCCTGATAACGAAGCATGAAATGCACTGACGCGTCATTCCTTTGACCTTTCATCCTCAGGACAACAATCTAGAGGACACACTTATTATCTTCACACCTTCCATGTGATGTAAGAACAAAGTCATAGTCATTGTTCCTTTTAAAGGAAGATCGTAGTGCGTATTTGAATTTTACTTAGCATATGGTATTCATAAGTGGCCATACAATAATGTAGATGAGCTTGACAGGAATAAAAATGTATACAAATTTCTAATTGCTGAGTTCTTACATCTAGTACATTTACAAGTTATAGAATATATTATAATATTATAGTCGTAGTATTATACTGTGGGACCGTTGGATAAATTACTTGGATGAGATGGCACTGCTTTTTCACATTTAATTTGATACTTTTTGAGCAAAACATTTAGGAAATGGATGACTACTGACAAAATGTTGCGCACAATTATAGTACCGGGCACGTTCAATATTGTGATATACTGTGTAAAGGATTATCAGCACATTTGTAGTGACTGAAAAATAACATCACGGAGATCAAATGCGACTGCTCAGAGAAGACCACATTCTCTCTGCTGGGCTTAGGCACATCAGCTGAAGTGAGGCGTTCATGCTGATCTTCTTTTGGAAAAGTTAACGTGCGAGTCAAGATTCAGCAGCCAACATCAGACAGGAAGTGAAAGCCAGAAACAAAGAGGGATCATTTCCTCTTTCCAGACCATAGCCAGCACTTCTGGCACATCAGCTGGCGATCACCTGACTCTAAAAACGCAACTAATTATAAAACATGCGCACTGAGCCATGCATGCCAGATGGACAGCACGAATCTTAGTTTTCAGAGTAAACATGATCAAACGACTTCATGGTCAAACGGAGAAGGAGGTCAGAAAAGGGAAATATGCAAGTGCTGGGGGGTTTCCTGTTCTATAATAAGCATTCAAAGACGGTTTGTTTTTGAAAAAAAAAAAGAAAGGAAAAAAAAAAAAAAAAAAAAAGTTTGATGTTTCTTGGAAAAGTGAACTTACCAGAGCGGAGGCAAGGTCCACACCATGGTCCAGCATTTGAAGACCACATTCCCAGTGGATTGGGAAAGATGGGACAAGCATAGAATACAATGACAAAGAGGGATTTAGACTTTAGGCTACATTTAGAATCCTCAAAATCTGCACTACATATACATATAGCCTACACACAAATTTATATTTATATATATATAAAAACTCAGCACATTCTAGCCTTACTTTACTTCTGCTCACTGATAAACTGATATTAAAACTAACTAACGTTAGTTTGCAATATTGTCACCTGATAATATAACCAAATCGAGTTAGTGTTATAATAACAGCAGAAAATGTGTTCATATATCTTTCCACTTCAGGAAACTACTGCGAGCACGCGCGGAAGATATTGAAAACTATCCGGAAGATGTTCTAAACTATCACACACATCACTTTGCGCGTTAAAAAGTTACAAACAAAAACAACACCCAACCTGGCTGAATTCCGCCTTTAAAGCAGTTAGAGACCTCACTCACATAACCGGCGGCGAGGATGAACAGGAGCTAAACCCGGCACCGAGCCGCTTCTCACACTTCCGGCAGGACGCACTTTCGAGATGAAAGCCGCAAAAATACAGCGCTCGCTCACCTGAGAAGAATCCGCTTTGATCCACACGGATCTGCTGAGGGAGGATTCCTGAGGTCACTAAGCCACGCCCCGTCTGCGCCATTGGCTGGAGATGCTGTATGTCAGAGTAGAAACGAATTAACCCCGCCCACTGCCTCCCACAGTAATCACGCTTATCAGTTAAAGGTCGCTAACGTTAATGCTAATGTTAATATATGTTACTGAAATTATTATAACTTATAACCCAGTCAGAATTAAAAGTAAACATTTCAAACGTCTCCAGACACCGGAAGCATACATTATAAAGTATAAATTAGGACATCAACTGAAAAGATCACCACTGTATACCATACCATACCACTGTATAAATAACTTTAGTGGGAAAGAATGGTGAAGTCCCTTAAAATTCCCCCTAAAATAAAAGTGAAAGCATGAAAGTCCCTTAAGCTAAAATATTCTTTCAGAATTAACAATAACTTTATGATTTATTTTATTGCTTGTTTTGAATTTAATTTGAATTTAATCTTCTACAAGTACAGATAGAAGTACTGACAGAAAAGCAGAACAGAAAAATACCATGGGGTAAATTCCAAATCTTCACAGATGACCTGCAATAAATAATCTATTGGTTTTTTCTAGTATGAAAAAAAGATAAATAAATAAATAAATAAATAAATAAGAACATAACAAAACTAATCAAAGGGGGAAAATATAATTTTCCACAATGAATCCAGACATTTTCTGAAAAAGGTTCATTACCATTCATCACCAACAGAGGTCACTATAAACCAAAACATACTCACTTCACAAGGAAGTATTATTAATTGAAGAAAAAAGAAATCAGCAATAAATATGAATTATGCCATTTGGATGATTTTATTTCACCTATTGACTCATGACCAACAATTGTGCATGAACCTGACATACATTCAACCACAAAATAATCTATAGGAAAAAAAACACTTCATTTATGGCCTTCATCACTTTTCCAGCCAGGGTGAAACCTGAGAATTCATCTCTAGCAGTTATTGCTGTTTGATTGCACAACAATATCCAGGTACAATGAAACAAAGTTCATGAGGTTGCATAATTATATTCTGTTGATGTATATGCAAAGCAAGATGGTGTTTCTTTTACCAATACAGTAGCTTTGACAACTGAAAAGACGTCTCTGATTTGAACTGAAAGAGTCATTTGTGTGACAAAGGTTGGTGAATGTGAAGAAAACACACCAATAATACAATTGTTCAATAATTATTACAAGGAAAGTTACTTAACAGGTGACACAATGCAGGACGAGAACAGCATATAAGCCTAAACAGATCAGTGGAAGGCACAAGAACAACTCATTTCTACTCTTGGACTTATCATCTAAATACTGCACAAAAGTGAGTGATGGTCTCCTCAAAAGCTGGATTGTGCCTCCAGTCTTTTTAAATACTTATATGTACTTTTTATGAGTGTTGTGTTCAGCACAAAATCTTAGTTATGCTACAAACTAAGCAAATTGTCCACAGAAGTATCCTAAGCAGTTAATGACTACGTCTTGCTCATATGCCTGAGCATATAGACTTGCTCAGACTTGTTCAGACCTGCTCTCCCTCTTGGAGATTTGCCTTTGGGTCCACAGCTACATCAGTTGTATGAGAGTTCGATGTGGTAGGTTCTGTGTGCAGCTGTGTGAGGGAGTTACTGGGGAATATATGTGTATTCATAACATAACGCTGCGTTCCTGTCTGCTCTGGTTCCTCCACACCTGTTTCTGGTGCCCCATCTGGGGCTTCAAATGAGTCTCCTCCTAGTGCTGCCAGTTTTATATAGCCCTTACTGCCCAAGCGGTCCAGCCTCGGGCAGCTGAATCTTCGTGACCTTTCTTCGTGCCGCCCAGTGCCCAGGTCAGAAAGGGCATTCAGGGACAGGTGGGAGCCCAGGATCCTGAACCCAGAACTGGGCAGCTGCAGCTGTTGCTGGCTGGATACATCACCTGAGAGCTTGGAATCCCGAGATACTGACAAACCCGCCCTCAAGACCTCAGCTTTGGTTTGTATGGCAGTGCTGAGAAGTTCTTCAGAGCATCCAGAGCCCTGGCACTCTGGCTGCAGTTTCTCTGACAGATTGCATGGTGTAGCACGCTCTCCTTCCCGCTCTTCTTTCGCCTCCATTTCATGGTTGTTGAGTTTAATTACAGGTAACGTGAAAGCATTAACCGATGAGCTGACTATAGAGCATGTCTCCCATTCCTTGACAGCAGGTGTTGGCTCTTTAAGCCTGTTCTGATCTCTATAAATGGTGTAGATTGTCTCAGTAAGT
Organism: Notoglanidium macrostoma; assembly: GCA_030068235.1. Classification (NCBI taxonomy): domain Eukaryota; kingdom Metazoa; phylum Chordata; class Actinopteri; order Siluriformes; family Auchenoglanididae; genus Notoglanidium; species Notoglanidium macrostoma. The sequence goes on along the minus strand of JAQQZR010000018.1, from coordinate 12,158,179 downwards.
GACTGTCTTTCTCTAGACCAGCTAAACTTTCTGGTGAATGATGATCTCCTATAATCATTTTCTTTACATGAGACAGTAGAAGGCCAGGACCCCCTTGAAGGCATGGCTGTCTTATATGAGGCTGATGTAATATCTCCTTCCTTGGACTGCGTGGAGCCTAACAGCCCATTAACAGGGGCATGGCCTTTGGAGCGTAAGCTGTGGATGTCTATAACTGTAGAGTAAATGTCCCTCAGGTCAATGATTTTGGTCTTCTTGTCACGGTTCTCATGAAGCACTGCATTGGCACAAATAAAAAGGAAGATACCAATGCCCATGACCAGCGGTCCAAACACTTTGAGGTTGTCGGAGTACAGATAAGTGGAGAACAGGCCTTCAAAAAATCCAACAGGCCGGACATTAGGCTTGGTAGCATTAATGGTACCATCGCTGCTATTCCGGTTCAGCTTCATCCGGAGCTTGGGATTGCTCGTGAAGTTGGATGCCAGCCGAAAGGTCTTTCTGGAATCAGTTGCCTGTTTAATGGGATACTTCTCTCTTGGTAAGACTTTTGGATATGCCGAGGTCTCTTTGGGCCAGTATCCCAGGACAGCCATTGATATTCCCACCACTAAGACAAACACTCCCATTGCTGCAACCAAGCCAGATACAGAGAACAGCTTCAGCTTGCCCTTCACCACCACCACATTGTTCTTCATCTTCTTCCTGGCTTTCCTTCTTCGCTTGTTCTCTGCTCGGTTCTTGGTTCGCAGAGAATCCTGCCGCCGGGAGATCCTCAGGAGCCCGCCTGTTGCTATCATTGTGACTTGTAGACAATGGATCTGTCAGTCATCCTGCAGGAGACACAAAAATGTAGATATATTTCACTGGCTTACTGGCTGATACCTCGACAAGTCAAAAAAAAAGACTGGTGAACAAGTATATTAATATCATGTCCAAACAGAGCACATGAAGACATGCTTCAGTATAATAGCCCTGTTCCACTAAATAATGATTTACAGGAATTATCAAAGAAATGCACACCCAGTTACTGTCAGTGGTTTGGTATCGTTTGAATGATGCCAAGAGACACTCAGTCCTCCATTTTGGCTTGTGCACATTCCCAGACTGCCTGCCAACTAACCATAAGCACCTGCACTACACACCTGATACTCATTCATCAGTTGGTTTAAAAACTATTATTTGCTTTCTGCATGGTGACTCATTTATTCTTTGAAATAAGGCTTGTTGGCAGATGAAGTTCACACAGACAATGACAAGTTAAAGAAAATAAGTAATGGCTCTCTTATGACGTGAAAGGCATTTTGCTGACATTTTTTTTCAGTCCCCTTAGACAGATGGGTCACTGCAAATCAGTACAAAGTTTTTCTAACTGACCTTTATCCTATGATGAAACATTTCTCGCTTGATAGTAGTGGTCTCATCCAGGATGGCTCTGCCCCCATCCACAGGGCATAATGGCTCACTGAATGGTTTGATGAAGATGAAAATGATGCCTTTGCCGTCACCAGAGCTCAACCCAATTGATCACCTCTGGGATATTTTGGAGCAATAGAGAATATTAGAGAATGCTCTTTATCACCAGCATCACAACGTATTTGACTGAAATTGAGGCAATATCTTTTGGACAAACAGTGTTCATCCTTAAGGTACAGTGGAAGTACTTGTAGGATCTACAGTATAGCAAGGCACAATGAAAATGTTCTGATGGTTCACCATAGCTTAACTCCTTATTAAGATGCTTTGCACTAGTTTTTCCTTTAATTTGTCACCCGTCTATAGATTCAGCATCATGTCTGATTGTTATAGCTGAATTGAAATTTACAAAGATTGATATACAATCATCCACTGTATTAGGAATACCTGTACACCTGCACATTCATGCAGTGATCTGATCAGCCAATCATGTGGCAGCAGCGCAGTACATAAAATCATGCATATATAGGTCAAGAGCTTCAGCCAATCTTCACATCTAGCTTCAGAATGGGACAAAACTGTGATCTCTGCAAAGATAACTGTGGTGTGTTTATTTGTGTTGTCACCCATCCACCTAAAGAATCGATGTTTGTGCATGCTGAGATGTTTTTCTGCTCACCACGGTTGTAAAGAGTGATTATTTGAGTTACTATATCCTTCCTGGTAGGCCAAAGCAATCTGGCCATTTTCCTCTGACCTCTCTTATCAACAGGGCATTTCTACTCACTGCTCACTTTTTTTTTGGTTAGTTGGTTTGGGTTTTTTTTGGTTTTTCACACCGTTCTCTAGAGACTGTTGTTTGTGAAATTCCCAGGAGGTCAGCAGTTTATAAAAAAAACATCAACCCAACATCCATGCCACAATCAGTCCCAGAAACCCTTTTTCTTTGTTCTGATGTTTGATGTGAACATGAACTAATTCTCTTGACCTGTGTCTGCATGTTTTCTTTCTAAGTCATAATGCGGTTCGACTATGAGTGTATGTACTGTATATATTTTCTGTATGGATAAGCAACTCACCTTCTAAAGCAATTTCACAAAATCAGAGAAGCTCTACCCATGGCTTGAACCCATGGAGTACTACTAAATATCTCCAGATAATTTCTACAATCTACAATTTGGTTTTATGACAGCTAGCACTTCACATATGACAATCCCCTAAACTGCCTCATCACATAAACCAACTGCTCTGAGAAGATGCCATGGCTTAATTGCACTGAATAATGCACAATTCACCCCCGACTTTGCCGGTAGGTGATCCATTTGCTTAATCATTCATAATTATGTGTGGCTTAGGGTGAATTTATGAATAATTCATCTCATAAATGTCTGCCTTGGCACACAGTTTTTTGGAAATGCCAGGGTTTTAGAATGGCAGGCTGTCGGGAATGTGTGCTTGAATGTGCTGGCTGAGACCCCTGCGGTAGCCCCATAACAAGCCCAAGGGTCAGGGACCTTCACTGAGATTCCTTTCAATGCATGTCACTGCAGAAAGGCACAACAGCTTAATCGTATTTATACCAGCCATCTATATTTCAGTATATATCATCCCATAAGATGGTGTAGATATACGTAATGGTGCCTTTGCCTAAGCATAATGTACTACCATATTCTGAAAGTTCTTAAAGCCACAGCGATTAACTGAGTACACCTGAGTACCGTTTTTGACTCGAATGTTATTGATTTGGGATGTTACTGAATAGGAATAAATGATTAGGAATAAACTGATAAGCTACACATAGATATGAATAGGAATAGCTTTTTACTTTTTTCAGGGAGTGAATGAATGAATGAATGAAGCTTGTGGGTCAAAGAAAGGCCATATGAATGCGCAGCGCTGCATGATGCATTTTTCATTTATTCAGCCTTAGTAACTGCCTGGTCAGGCAGGGTCCAGGGTCAGGTTTCAATTAGGATACTAGTTTGTTTGTATTTGGGAAATAGAGCCAACTAAATTTGATGGAAAATATTGCAGGAAAGTACAAACAAGAATAATAACAGTGCAAGTGAGATTAAAAAAGAAAAAAGGCCCAACCACATGTAGTTGTGACCAATTATGAATATGAGTGATGTAGTTGTCAGAGACAGAATTCACAGACCATGGTTCTGATTTCAACTTCAGCTTAAAATACGAATACAAATACGGACACAAAACAGATTCAGATACAGATAGTGACATTATACCCCTATGACCCATGCAATGTTTTTTCACGTATTACAGATCAAACTAATAACTGAGTGCCGAGTTTAACATGCGTGAAGTTTCTTTACAAGATTATTACTGATACTGGACTTGATTGATCTGCACTTTTCTCTGGTGGAATATAGTAAGTTTTATGGTTTAATATAGATTATGTAGGCTGGCATCAATCGATGTGCATGTACATGTTTATCAAAAACATGTAGGTAAACGGAACTAAATGCAGCTTTGTGTGTGTTTATATAATGCTGGTGATATAATAAAACGCTCTCCCTCAATCCTTCTTTTTCAACTAAGCAGAGCAGAAAGAACAATGCAAACTGTACACGCATCCATACTCCCACACTCACACCCTGAAAACTCCATATGCCTCCCTCATAGGGTCAGTAAAGGGTTAGTCCTCGTCTTTGGGCCATTTATAAGTTGGCTGCATTGTAGCGTGAAGTTTCGGCAATATGCAACATCACCTCCATGTGTGAAGAGCATAAGAGCAGTCTCTCTCGAGAGGACAAGCGTCTGCTTGGGCCTAATGCATGTGAAAGTCGAAAGGTCAACGAACAAAATACACACGCACACTCCCACGCACCATAAAGTGATGTATTACTGAGGCTATTTGAACAGCGACACAACACACCATTCTCTAAAGAGTTGTACATTTTCTGCATGTCACCTGTAGCTGCCAGATAGAGGACTGAAAATCCTTAGATCAGGGATTTCGATGAACCGACTATGTAATAAATAAAACACACCAGAGTGGATTATTTTCCTATAACAGTGCATCCTGAAGGGTTTTCTTCCTCTATGCCACAGCAATTTGCTAACAATTTAAATGTATTTTTTTTAATAGATGAAACATGATACTTTTTAACCATTTACAGTTACACTTAATGTTGCGGAACATCCGAATGACAAGTTCCTGTTATCACTTAGATTATAGCAGCTGTAAATAGTCGCTCCATCACCAGTCTCTCATTTGTCTCTCACTTAGACAAAATATGCAGCTTGTCATGTTTCTGAGAAATAAGAAAGTGCAAAATGAGTATGAGGTATGAGGACTTTCCTGTGGCGGAAAACCTACTGATTGTTAAAAAATACTGGAGACGACCTTCCATAAATGTTTAATAAACATCTAATCATCTAAAAAAGTATTTATTTGTTAAAAACAATGTTTTTTTATCTGCTTCAGTCCACATAGCTCATCCACCATACAAGTCCCTGTGAATGAACTATTACTATAGAAACAATAATCTATTTGAATGATGCCATTGATATAAACCCTGTGATTTGAATTACAACCAGCAGACCAATCAAATTTGAGAATTCAGCAGCGCTGTGGTAATTATTGGTTACACAAAATGGGTTCTTGTGAGAGAATTTTTGGAAGAAATCATAGCGTTTAATGTGTATCTTGAATACAATTGTATAGTCAAACATTTAAAAAGACATAATGATTTTAATTTCAGTCACGGACAAATCCTGGCTGTTAAATTATGAGTCAAATTCTCTTAAAGTAGGTCTTTTCATATCATGTTTAACATTCTCTGAAGGGGCCATGGCTTTCCCCACAGAAAGTGTATTTTTGCACTTTTAGCCAAAAAGTAAAAAAAAAAAAAAAAAGACCCAGGCAGATCATAAGCGTTAAACGGGCTGGCTCACCAACTTGTTTCTGTTTTGAAAGAACGTGACCGCTACCTGTTAGCTCTCAGTGCTGCAAATCCTCCACAAATTCACTGTTAGTGATGATTTTGAAACCCACCTGGAAGTTTTCTTAATCTTACGCATCATACTTGGAAGCTTTGAACAAAATATGCCTTAGCTTCTCTTTCTCTCTAAAGTATAAAATATATACTCTTTTATTTTTCTTTAAGTATATACTTTCATTAAGTATATACTCTAGAATATAGATTCTTTGACAAAATATCTTCAATTTGTCATTACATTTTAAGATCTGTGGCCTAGAAAGTCCCCAAAAACTTGCGTACTGTTTTTAGAATATTGATGGCATCGAAAATGGCAACTTGCTACTTGGCGCAGAGGATTCTGGGAAGGGTGAGCCGGCTCCTTTAAGCAGCAAAAGCCTTTTCTCTGTCCATGGTGCTGATGTGTTACACACAGAATATTAATGGATTCCACATGACTGGCTGCCATTAAGGTGAAGCAGCTTTAACCATACATTACAACCTGACATGCTGTCATTCTCTTATGTTTGCATATTCATTTAATAGTATTTGACCAAATCTATGTAATAACCATGTAATTTTTTCTCAATGGAGCATTAGATGCTTCAGCAACATGATTGAGTTTTATATTCCATCATCATTTATAATGAATGCTTAAGCGTAATCATTAGAAACAGTTAAAACCACTAATGGACCATGTTCATAGCACAAAATAAGAAACAACTCATTCTCGATCACACACAGCCTAGGGGTTTTGGATCTTCTGTTCTGACACCTGGGGCTGGAGGGCTAATTAAACACTGGAAGGATGTTGTGACTCAGGTGTGTTAGAAAATGGAACAGTGTGGACCTGCCTGCAGTCCTTGAGGACTGCACTGAAAATCCCTGATTTGTGTAGTTTTATAAACACAACATAACACCACACACACATACACACACGCACATCTAACGCTGCCTCATTATGCGTTTTCGCCTTTTGAATATAACACCACAGGCTTACTGTGAAAATTGTACTTCAAATCTTTTCTAAGCTCCATTTTTATGTTAGTACCTCCTGGGCCTTTTTGAATCGCATCTGACATTCCTGCATGATGAAACGCCAGCTTGCGCTTTACCCGACTTCCTTTTGATGCTTTGATTTATTCATCAGCATCTTCCATTTGCCTTTTCCATCTACCCTGAGCATTGATGGAATGTAACCACAGGACCATCGCTGACCAAATCTTATGTCACATTCTCAGGACAGCGGTGACCCTGACTTGATAGCGGTGTGCTTTGTGAGTGTTGTAGTGATAAGAGTGCATCAGGCGCAGCAGTGTTACTGGGATTTTAAACACCTGCTGTGATCAGAAATTGACTCTAATGAACAAGTAGTGGACGTTTAACATAATTGGCACATGAAAAAAAACAACAACATCAACATGCACATGATACCAGCACTACAGGCACTACCATGGCAGTATCGCTGCTAGAAATAAAGGTACCAAATTGTACTTCTTGTTGTTGTGGTGGTGGTGGTGGTAGCATCAAAGAAAAATCTTGTGTATGGTTGGTATGTATCTTTCACCTGGAAATGTGAATATGGTGTATTTGATCATTTAGAGCATATAATTATACTTGAAGGACTGTTCAATGATAAGTTAAGGCACACCGCAAACACATCCCCAATGTTAAAAACACATAATAAAGGATCCAAAGCAAAAAAAGGTATGGTTTGAGAATGGTCCACCACCTGAATCTTTGGTCCTAAGGTGGTCCCTTTCCACTGATGTATGGGGTAAAAAAAGGATGACAAATTGTGCCTAGCAACAGATGGGCTGCAGTCAATAACCATACCTACAAAGCTGTACATGATGAAATGTCACAAAGTCAGTGCATTTACCTTATAATAACAATTCGGTGTATAATGAATATCAGAACATTTATTAGGCTAATGAACCGTATTTTATGATGTAACAGCTTCTATTATACTGTTACAGAGGAGCTGCGCCAGACTCACGCGCTTTCATCGCAGGAGTAAAATGACCTTTTACAATAGAATGACCATTTGCACGACTGAAAAAAAAAAAGCTAATGACTATTCAAAAATGTTTAAAATCAGCTCGACACTTCTGTCTGAGCAGTTACTCCGAGTTTGGAGATAGAGAACGGAGGAGCGCACGACAACGCACATGATCCCTGATCGCGCGACTAACATGATCCCTGAGTAATGCGTTTGCATATGAAGCTGTTCATAGATTCAGAGAAATCCCAGAAACAGATCAATATGATGACATTAAGTAGAGAGATCACTTAGCACAATATTATTTTTTATATAGAAGAGACACGCGCGTGCTGCTCAGTGCTGTGCTTTGCGCGGTATTATCGCGGTTATGCGCGCTCACTGTATCAAAAAGACAACACTAACAACGCTCGAGCTAAAAGGATGAGTGCACACAATCCTCCCAAATTATCTTATAAAAGTTCCGCCATCTTAAGGCAACAGAATTTACAACAGTCGATTTAATTTGATAAAGTTTCCGTCAAAGATCTGTCCGCGTGCGCCTTACCGAAATGACGCGTCTCCATCGCTCGCGCCTCAGAGCTCTCGCGCGTCCACTTCAGTAGTAACGAGCCATGACGCTGGAGGATTCGCTCGCGCTCGTGCGCCTCACCGGCCTCGGAAATGAACCGACAGACGAGATCCAGTCGCCTAAAAGGGCGGGCTGAACTCACGCGCGTCCCGATGAGAAAAATGACATGTTGCCAGATCATGCAATTTCCCATCCCACCCTACCTCTAGCTGCAGAACCAACAAGTTCAGGGGGTGGAGTCGAACCTGATCCAGCTCCTCCCATATAATGACGTATACACTCGTTTAGAATGAATTGCTAAATCACATACAACGCAGCCGTAAATTCAGTGTTGCTCTCAATCTGTTCATCCCCTTAGGGAAAAGTTAATCACATCACGTGCATGCTCACTGGCCACTTTATTAGGAACACCGGTGCACTTGTTCATTCATGCAATTCAATTATCCAATCAGACAATCTTGTGGAAGCAGTGTAATGGACACAGATACAGGTAAAGAGCTACAGAATCTACAGAATGGGGAAAATATGATCTCATTGACAAAAAGGTGAACAGAAAAGACCAGGAACTTTTCATCCAACCTTCAACTGTCCCAGTTTGCCCGAGCCTGTGCACACTGTAGTCTCAGATTTCTGTTCTTGGCTGACAGGAGCAGAACCCAAAGCAGTGTTCTGTGGGCAACAGATTTGCCACGCTGTGCATTCTGAGATGCGTCTCTGCCCACCATGGTTGTAAACAGTGCTTATCGGAGTTACTGTAGCTTTCCAGTCAGCTAGAACCAACTTGTCTATTCTCTTCTCTGACCGTTCTCTTTGACAAGAAGTTTCTGCCCAGAGAACTAAATATTTCTTTTTTTGTATCGTACTGTGTAAACTCTACAGACTGTAAAATCCCATGAGATCAGCTTTTTCCTACTGCTGTGCAGTCTATCTGATACCAACATCCATACCATAGTCAAAGTCACTGAAATCACAGTTTCCCCCATTCTGGTGTTTGATGTGAGCATGAACCGAAGCTCCTTGACTTGCATCTGCATGATTTTATACATTGTGCTGCCACTGCATGATTATCTGATTGGATGATTGCATGAATGGGTGGTGGCCTGTGACTGTATTTCATGATGTTATGCTCTGTGTGAGGTACAAGTTGCTCAGTGAGTCTCAATAGGCACGTGTTTGAAAATGAAAATGGTTTCACAGACTCCCACTCAAGGGTGGGGTTGAGCCGGGGCGATTAGGGTTATTAGATCTGATAAGAGGTCGTTAACACTCTTTTTTTTTTTAAATAAAAATATCATGACGTAGATAAGTCCGAAACAGTCGAGTCTACGTCAGCATGGGCCTTGCAAGGTTCAGGATGATTTTAACCAGTAGATGGCGTTTGAGCCATTTTCAACCTGAAAAAATGCTGATTTTGATAAAAATGGTAATTTTGGTAATATTAACACCATCACGGACGTGTTTCATCACAGTACAGTCATATCAGTGCGGTACCTCTTTAATAAATGTCCCATTAGTTAAACTTCAACAAACTCCATAAGAAGAGTTTTAGGGTACAGATACAAATGTATTATTTGTAATTTTCTTTTCTTAAATGTAAAGTGATGTAAAAATGATTGTATTGAATAACATCTTTCTTATATGGAAGTGTTGCATCACACTTCAAACATTATTTGCTCCATCTGCATTTGAATATGTACTAAAAAAAATTATTTATACAAACATTTGGCTTGTGGAATGGGTTTAGTTGGATCAGCTCTGACTCTGACTCTGCAGTAAAGAGCGTTTCTTATATTTATATCCTATCATGGTGGGCTGGAAAATTAATTTGGAATGGTAGCCATAATTTGGCAAATTAACAAGCAAATTAATTTGGCTGGGTTTTAAACTGGGACTGGACTCCAAACTGAGAATGCAATCTGGCAACCCTTAAACCAAATGTTGGATTTAAGAGCTTGCAAAGCACTCTGTCTTTCCAATGGATTCATAAATATATTAAGAATTAAAATGTCAAACGTAATGGTTTATAGAATGACATAAAGAAATGGCACAGCATCTCCTCCACTGGCTGTTCTTATGTTTTTGCTTGCACTCAAAACCTGATAAAGTCCAGGCCTCCTAGTTTGTCTCATAATGTTTGGATAGTGAGCAGCTAATGCACTGAACAGGAACAGGCTGATGAATAAAAGTTTGTGTTTAACATTTCTGCCTGATGAGCGTTGTGTTTTTGTGATTGCGTGCTTGACTGGTTTTATGAGTGGAGAAAATGATAACGACGGATATGCATATCACGCATGGTAGTTTTACTGGTGTGTAACAGCATGTTAACATTCTGACTCTGAGATCTGCAGAAAGGAAGACAGTGACAGAGTACAGACAACCCATTAAAGTTAAAATACACGGGTCTGTTTGGTCTTTTTTGCCAGAATGCTGAGAATATCTCCAAGAATAGCCTTCGACTGACTGACAGTGATTCTTTTAAGTGAACTGGAGGAATTGATCCACCAGCCAGTTTGCAGTATTTATTGATCTGCATATTCACACACACACACACACACACACACACACACACACACACACACACACACACACACACACACACACACAC
>JAQQZR010000018.1:12129148-12147150 GCA_030068235.1 Notoglanidium macrostoma | reverse complement strand
ACACACACACACACACACACACACACACACACACACACACACACACACACACACACACACACACACACAGCTGAAAGTTTAGCTGGTGATTAGCAGCTTTGCAAGCTAGCCTCATTTGTTAGACGAAAGGTATAAGACTAGAACATCAGATTAATAATTTGCCATACGTTCTTACAAGCATTTAGAGGAAAACAACATTGTGTTATAGTTACACTATAACACATCGCTTGTAAAATGAGCACGATCATGTTAGCACAATCATGCTAACCATGTTAGCTTACAACATGCAGCATGTATCATTCTGTTCATGCTAGTAACTACCTATACTGGTCTTTATTTCAGCAGAGAAAAGAACATCTAGCAGCAGCGCTTGCTCTCAGCATCGTGACATGATCTCCCAAGGTGATCCTGATGGAGTAACAGGACACTGACCTGCCCCTAAGGACAGATCTTTTCAGGTGTGTGAATATAACGTGACAGCTCACAGCATGAGTTTCAGCAGAGAGTACCTGCTGCTTCGCTCTCCCTATCCCTTGGAAAGACACTTCAGAGCTGTTAGTGGTGCAACTGCTGTATTTAGGGTGAAATACAGAAGAAAGCGTTTATTTCGCTAATTCAGTCACCTGGGAAAGGAACTGAAAGGAAGGAACAAGTGAGGAAGGTTTCACTGTGTTTTATAGGAAAGATGCTGTACAAAAAAAAAAAATGCTACGGCAGCTAAAAATCGTTCATATACGTTTAGCTGAACACAACAAGCACGAGGAATATAAATACTTAAGTGATGTCACTTTGTTAGTGTACTGTTCAGGACCATTTGTGCTATACTCAGGTATTATTGTGATGGAACATTTGTACTCTTACGCAAATAAAATTCCAAGAGTAATAATATATTTCATATTTCTTACATTTTCATTGTGACCTTCAAATTCATCCTTACAAATTTCACACTGCAGGAAATTTTATATATTTTTAAATATATATATATATTTTTTTTACCTATTTTTTCTTAGTAAGATGTCTTTTGCTGGATTCATACAGAACGAGGTGTCTCACATGCCTTGCACTTAAAAATTAAATATCAGACTTTAAAATTCATCATCAACGCTAAAGTAGTATGTTAACTTTAGGATGGTCATTTAGCTAGATAAGTTTTGTAATTTACAATTTTTGGACATTTGTTTGTTAAAGTAAGTATCAATTACAAGCTTATTAAGGTTTGTAAATTAGATTGGTAAATTAGCTAGTTTGTTACATTTTTTACATCAGTTCGTTAAATTAGTTACTTTGTAATTTAGCTAGATAAATTAGTTGGCTGGTTAAGTTTTGTAAATTAGCTTATTAAATTAAGTGTGTTGAATAAACTAGTTCATATTATTTTGTGTTCAATCCAAAAGGATTATAAAACTTTAGTTAACCAGAAAGCCATGCAGGACTGGGCGTGATGAACTTAATGAAGCTCTTCTCATCAGTTAAAAATAATTGCTTTTTATTCTTGAATACTTGAGTATGTTTAATTACAGATACTTTTTGACTTTCATTCTAGCAGATGTACTGAAGTACTTTTACTTACATTTCTCTGTGCATTGTCCACCACTGATTGGCTCCAACGAAATAATTTCTCTTTCTATTTCTCTTGCATACCGATCACACTTGGAATTTTTTTTTTTTTTACACATCCGGTATTAACCTACATGCCTCATCATATTCCTTACCTGAAACAGTCTAGACTCTCTCTCTCTCCCTCCTGCCTCTGCAAATGAGGTCTGGGACCGGCGCATGGTTCCTAAAGTCCCTGGGTTGACATTTTGCAAATGGGATCTGGTGGCTAACATCACAGCACACCTGTTCCTCCTCGTTAAGTGTACATATCCGAGCAGGGAAAAGAGTTAGAATTCATTATTCTTCGCTATCTAGAGCGAGAGAGGAGTCATGGGCTAATCTTGTCTCCCATTAGAAAGGGCTGTTCTTTTATTGGACAGAGCTAGAGGTGAGGCACCTGGACATGTAGTCTGAATCATTTCATTACTTCTGTACGATCAAGGAAAGTAGGAAATAGAACCGTTTCAGAACCGAGATAAAAAGAGACGTCAACCCTGATAATTTGGTCTGATTTGCTATTGCTAACAGGAATTTTGTTGTCTCCAGCTTGTCCTTGTGGGTAAATATATAAAGGACAAACATTTCTACAGAAAAAAGGATACAAAGAATGACACAAAAACCTTTACATTTATTTGGCTGCTATCTTAGTAAAGAAATATGATGCACTGAAAAAATATATAGAAACATGTATATGTTTATGCAAACTGTTCAACCAGCAAAACTGTGAAGTGAGCTCTGGGACTGGTGCCTGGTTCCCTCTTGTACCTGGGTTGACATTTTGCTAATGCGATCACATTCTACACCAAATATGTCATTTTTTCCCCTTTTTTATTATAGATTTTTTAATATATCCATGTAACCAAGTTAGATATCAAAATGTGCTCTAATGCACATAAACTAAACTATCAAAATAAAATATTACCTAATACACTGGGCCAAGAGAAAACATCAGCACTTCAAATGTTATCAATAATTTCTAAATGTTGGTCATGTCCTTGCTAATGGAACTTGCATTTCTTCAGAATATTAATTATTTATATAGAAACTTGGGGGAAAAAAAGGAGAGAGGACCGTGAGCTACCCTGTTTATGACCTGGCACATGCCCACAGCTTGCATTATGCATAAAAGTCATTTAATTATGAAAAATCATTTGCTATTTTATCATCGCAAAAGAGCAAAATCCAGCTGGGTTTAAAGAAGAGTAGTTTTGAATGCATTATCTATCATAACTGATACGGCAGTTGGGCTAAAAGCTTTAAAAATGATACTCATTTGTCACATAGTGTTGGTCAGAAATACCTTATTAAAGCTTTTGGTTTGTGAATTATAGCCTGCTTGTGTTGCATTTTATTTAAATAATCATGACACCATGTATTATGGACACCATATATTAAATTATAATTATGGCATGGAAATGATCACAGTTCAGTGCGCAGGTGCTTAATTTGATCTTGCATGATTCTGTATGTAAACTAGTCAGAGTGGTGCTAGTGTGAAGCCATTTCTGAATTCCTTTCTTTAACACACCCATAATACAGTATTCTTTTATAATGGTCTTAGAGTACAATATTCCTACTTCCTTCCAACGAAGCAATTTTCATTTGACGTTGTATCAAGACTGCTCAGGCGCATCGTTTTGCCTGCAGGATTCATCTTTTTCTGACAGCTCACCTGCAGCCTTGGCCGTGGGTGGATAGGATAAATATCAGTTTTCAGGAACACTCTGGAGCCTTCACAGGAATGTGATTCTGGTGCCTCAGCCAGATTTGCCAAAAAAAGCTAAAAGCGCATCGGGCCAGGAAGAGAGATGAGAAATCAATGGCAGCTGAACATTTCAAACTTCAGTGTAAGGTTAAAAATAAAATCAAAACACAATTATTGAGTCATGGGTAAAAAATACACTATAATATGATTCTCTGGAGCTGCTGTGAGTCACCCCAACAATCCTGTAATAGTAATTCCCAGTCAGTGCTGTGTCAGGGGTTGGAATTGGTGGGAAATTTATATAGAAAATGTCATCACGTCCCAACTTCAGGCACGAAAGAAGTCTGATTAGACAGCGACTGACCAGAGCAACAGCCAGTAATGAGATGGTTCCTAAAGTCCCTGGGCTTAAAGAGTAAAGAAGCATAAAGAAACAGGACTGGAAGGAGTAAAAACGTTTAATATTTATAGAAAAAAGGATTCAGTACTGATGGACTTTTAGCTTTTTTTGTTGTTGAACATGTGTTGTATAATTGGTTGGAAAGTTATAAATGATCAGGTGATGCCAAAAGTTTCTAACAGGTTAAAGAAGAAAATCCAAATGATTAGACAATACAGTCCAGGTGATTAAAATACACACATCAAAGGCGAACAGATGTGATGGTTGGCTTTGTTCTCTACACTGTATTTTAGCCAGCCAGCCAAAGTTATTGAGTGAGGAAGTGCGGCACTATGTCCGATGCAGGTTGATGTGAACCTACAGAAGAGCACATAGTGTGACTGTTACACTGATATGTACAATAAAACTCTCTTAAGACATCTGTGATATTGAGGCAATGGAAGTACTTAATTCTATCATCAGCATTTGGGCCACTTCCCATTCAGCTTACTACAACATTAAACTGTTTGTGAGTCCACTGTGCTATTTATGCATACTACTTAGTGTGCATTATGGGGTTTGGTACCTACTGTCTCTGCACCTAGCTCTTAGACCACCATCCAGGTCAATGAGGTAGCATGCACACTTTCATGCTTTCAGTGAACAGTATTTAGGACCTGTATAAGAGGAAACCTTCCCATATACACACATGCACCTAAACATGTTGTCCCACACTATAAATGCACAAATTCATCCGTGTCCATGCACAAATTCCAAGACAGCATTTCCAAACACCTCATTTCAATAGCATTGAATATGGTGTCTTTTCTGACAGAAACAGCTTCCCATGTACACTTTAATTTTTCATACAAGATTAGATTAAAGATTAAATCTTTGGCACAAACAAGCCCAGGCATGCCAGTGCCTATGAAAGCAATATTTTGTAACATGCCAGAAACAAACTGTGCTTTTGATGTAATAAACATAAGATTGAGCCAAACCAAAATTATGCTCCTGGAGGAAATGACTTGTAAGTTGTTCACTAATAAAATACTGATGGCAGTGGAGCAGTGCAGATGTTTAGGCAACCAGATCTCCCTTCTGAAGCCTGAACCTTGGCTACAATACATATCTGACTCTGTGCAAAGAAGTGGAACTGGAACAAGGAGAAAAGGATGAGATGGAAGAATGCATTGAGAAAGAGTGAAACCCAAAACCCTTTAGCTATGACCCAGAACACCTGCTGCAATAGCCCCATCTGGAGAACTCATTCCCGTTCACCTTCTCTCCCTCCTTTCTGTGTGTGTGTGTGTGTGTTTTGTGGGTGTTGCTCTCAACTCCCTCAATGAGCAATAAGGGGATGATGGGTTTAAAGTCATGACCTTGTTAAAGCCATCATGCAGCACTTATGGCATTCCAATGTCATAGCAGTGACAGTCCAGCTTTATTTAATGAGAAATGCTAAATAAATCAAAGCGCTGCTGTGAAGTGTGCATTTCAAAATTCTGACCTTCCCAGAGGCTCTGTGTAAATGTATAGTTCTGTTCAGATCAAAGGCTTTAGGTTGCTTCTTTTGTAAGCACATTTGCTTCTCTAGCATTCAAATAACATAAAAAAAATTATTTTAATAAAGTTCTCATTAAATATCCTTGTATACTTTTGCATCTCCCTGTTCTTCCTGTGCCTGTGTGAGTTTCCTCTGGGTTCTCGAGTTTCCTGCCACCTCCCACAAAAACATGCTGGTAAGTGGATCTATATGTCATTTTTGGAGAACAAAAATTGCTCTCCTAATTAATATCGGGCATGAAGCCTGAAGGACTTTTTTTCCCCTTACGCATTTACCTAACCTATTTTATTTTCAGATTTCAACATGTAGCTTCACAACTTGGTTCAGGAGATCTTCAGATCACCTCTCAGCTGCAATGTCGATGGTCAACATCGTCAGCGATTACAATTTTTATTGAACCACTGCTTTTATAAAGATTTAGCTACTCTAGCATTAGCTAGCTAGCTAACGTTAGAGTATCTAACTAGCTAACATTAGCAACTCTAGCATTCAAATTCAAATAACACTCAGAGTATAAAGGTTAAGTTTAGCACTATAAAGGCTTCATTGGCTATACATAAAGGTTCTGTGTAGAACCCAACCAACAAGTGGGGAACACTAGAGCCATTAACTATCCAAACTACCCTTATGGTTCCTCCTTTTTTTTCTAAAAGTGAAGTGCATAATCAGCAGAATTTGCTTTTCTAAGAGATATTTGGACATTTTCTTTCCTTTCTCATGACTTATTTGCGCTTTTCACTTTTTTTCTATACTAAGAATAGCACTAAACTTACATTTCCTTCCGGCTCTGTTGATACCCTAAATGTTACATCATTTATACCTTTTAATAAGTATCTTTAAAAATGATTTCAGGTACATGTAATAAGTTTTTAGGGTAAGATTAAAATTTTCTAAGTAAAAGATACACACTTTAAGGTACAAGAAGTGTATTATTTGCAAAGAAAAAGTGTACTTTTTCTATGCATCTGTAGCTCCAAATTGGTTTGAGAAAGGCGCTATGCAAATTAAACTCATGATTATAACTATTAGTACAGCTGTGGTGTTTTTGGTTTCTTCCTTCATAGATGGATTACAGGCCGTGCACTTCATCGATACTCCTTCTTTTGAACTCGGCAAGGCTAAATAAAGCATGAAAGCCTGCTTCTGTTTGTAGTCTGCTTTGGACAAGCCATCTATCCTGCTGTGGCGAGCTTCAGCTTTGAAGTCAAGACAGCAGCCCGCATATGGTCCATGTATAAATGATCGTGCTAATATTTCATCTAGCAGTAGTTTGTCTTTTCAGTCAAGAGATAGGACATGGCAGATCTTTTAGTTGGACATGTTACTGACTTTAATCTACGCTACTTCAGTAAGTTCCAGATGGAACTTATTCTGTCTCCTTTTTCTCTCTCACTCTCATCCTAGTCTTTACCACAGCTAAAGTATTTGTAATTTCCAGTCCTATCAATCAAGCATTTTGCAATGATGAGCAATAAAAGCTTATTACGATTCCTTGTGTTCTCTTCCTCTCTCTCTTTCTCTCTCTCTCTCTCTCTCTCTCTCTCTCTCTATCTTTTCCTCCCACTCCTCACTCTGTGTCATTTCTGCTATTATAATAAGAATGTTTGAAAGCTTGTCACTTTCATCACACCATCCTGATGATTTAGGTCACACCAGTCAAGAGGCGCAAACAAACCACGCGACTCAGTGGATGATGGAGAAAGACAAGAGTCATCACCTTGCCTCATGCCATCCCTATTGCAATAAAAGAAAGAAATCTATACGTCATCTAGAGGATGGATGGGATTGAAGGGAGACTTACATGTGGCAGGTCAGAGGAGCGCAAGCAGCCTGGAGCGCAAGAGATCAAGCCTGTCATTTTGGATTTGGTTCAGGATGTATGCCGTTCGCGCAGATGAGGTTGTAACCATGGCAACCGTTTCATAATGCATCCCGAAACACCTTCATACAGGTTTACAGCGGGTGCTGTGTTTTGTTTTTTATTGAGACAGAGAGAGAGAGAGAGAGAGAGACTAATGAAATGAAAACTCAGATTCACTGACATTCCTTTCAGAGAACAGCTCTCCATCCGGGTTGGATAAAATCCATATTTTAAATTATACAGGCTTTGAAATCTATATAATTATCTTATATATCAAAGTCAAAAAGTAATACTATTTGATACAAGAACTACAGTTGACCCAAACATGTAGAAAGCAACTTTCACTCTGTAATATTTTGCAACCAAGCCATTTTTAACAGCCTTCAACTCTCATTGTCTCTTGAAGTATGGAAGTAATTCACACAGGCAGTGCCTCTCTAGCGGAATGAAATCAAACCATATTAATTCACCATGAAGGACATCAAAAGGAATGAAAAAACGCAAAGTGCTTATGAGATGATATCAGTGCCTGTGGGAGTTTGGGATTGAATTGATTCCCATCTATCTTGACACCTCCTTCCAGTTAACTGCTTCCACATCTGTCTCTGATCCAGTGTCTTCATCTTGGTAGAGCACAAAATATTGCCTATAGATTTCCCATTCTTGGATATAGTTGGGGAAACTGGAGAGGTGGACATGAAAGTGTTTTAGTCTACAGCCTAATTCATGTGGGGATGACATTTGGCTGGCTTGCGCAAACAATATGATGTAAATAATGAGCCTGTGCTTGGTTGTTGCAAACAAGGCATACATGATGACCAGAGAGGTGGTTTTATCTTTCTGCAAGATTGCTAAGCTGAGGTCAGACATGGAAGGGCAAAAAACATTGTCAATTCATTGATTGCAGGGCCAAAGGTGAAACCGTATCCATGAATAGAAAGTTTGAGGCAGAATTCTTTAAAAAGTGCAGAAAACACTTTTTAGAATGCAAAATAATCTATGTCATGATGATGCATGAGGACAGGGAGGAACGGGAAGGCAATGGAGTGTGAAAATTCATCACAGAGAAGAATAAACGCTTGCAAGAGGAATATATCACCTAACAGAGAGGACTATCAGACTTTTCTCAGAGAGTTATTGTATAACACCATTTATTGCTTGTGTCATAGGTGACAGTTCGCAGAACTCATTTATAACGTGTGAGCTTAGAGATTCACTGCAAGCAGCCAAAAGTGCAAAACAGGAATCTCACCATGCAGGACCTGACAGGTCTCATCAGTGGAGCTGCTGGGCATCAGTACAGTAATCTCAGAGACTCCTTTGTGCAGCAGATGGATGGCAGGTGTCTCTGTGGCTGCAACATGACCTGTGGAGATAAACCAAGCTTGTGAGCAGCATTGCTTGTTGAATGAGACTTTTTTTTACCCAGCTCAGGATGCTCCAGGACCCCAAGGCAAGCTACAAAACAGTACAAAGGAATTAGAGTGAATAGAGACATGACGCAAGTGTGTCAATCTTCAAACTACGTTTTATTAGGGTATTCCAAAAATCACAGTCCGTACTTTGTGTCAATAGACAGGAAAGAAATAAGAGAAAAGGACAATTCATAAACATAGAACATACATATACAAACATAAAATAACAAGCACAAATCATAAAACAGAAGAAACAGCAACAGGTAACAAGAACCAGAAAGTCACACTTTCAATGAACAAGACTTGTGACACAATGACACAGTGAGAAAATGGAAACACCAGGATATAGACAGGCAAACCAGTTAAGGGCTGAACATAGAACAGGTGCACACATTAGGGAAACAAACCAATGATAAGAGAGGAACAGGGACAAAACTGAAAACTAAATAAAATCACATGGAGAACTGAGGACTAGGGGTCGTAAGATTCACTGATTTGCATCGGTAAACCAATTTAAAAGCTCATTGTGGGATTGTCCCAGAATTAAAAAGGTGTTCACCGGATACAATTTAGGATGAAATAGGGGTGCATCATTTCTAACACCTTTACATTGGTAAAATCAGATTTAATTCAATTCAATTTTATTTGTATAGCATTTTTAACAACAGACATTGTCTCAATGCAGCAGATTTATTACATCATTATTAGTAGAGGACTCAGCAGTAGCTTAGTAGTATTCCTTTATTATTTAGAAATGCGACCAATATTTTTTGAACAATAATTTTATATTTAAATTGATTTGTCCTCTCTAAACGGTTTCTCAAGTGTACTCTTATTTCCTATTTCCTTATTTATTATATAAATAAGTATCTTATTTCCACTGCTTTCGGAGGCCAATTCTTGTCAAGACTCTCATCCAAGCACGTTAAATACGTGGCACCAATGGGATTTCAAAAAAATGAATAAATAAATAAATAAATCACCATAGCTATCACCATAGCACCAATGGGATTTCAAAATAAAAGTCCCTCCTCGAGTCACATGGAGGTTTGTCATGGAGAAGGAAGAGCTACCATATTGAATTGAGCACCTGTTTTTAGCATTGCACTGTATCGCGTAGAATCGTATTGAATCACACTGCATCGCAATAGGGGTGAATCGTATTATATTGCATTAGTAGTTGTTTCATATGTATTTTAATATATTGTATTGTCTAATGTATTGGATTGCTGGCAACGCTTCAAGTGATGGACCTCAGTGACCTCAGTGATGGAGATCCCTACTGAGGACAAATACAAGCAGCATTGCTGCACAGGGAACCATGATTCGCTCTGACAGAGGGAATTCAGGACATTATGGCAGTAAGACAGATGTCCAAACCTACAGAATTTTAAACCATCCTTCAAACTCTCACGGCAGTCAAGTCTGTTTTGTAGAGAAAATGTCTTATGAGTACTAAAATAGTTCTGTGCAAATGAGTTTGACTCTCTGACCTTTACTAATATTAACAAGCCCTGATATGCAGCATATAGGTTTGGGCCAAGTACTAATTATCATGTTGAGTTTAGCAAAAATAAAAGCAGGATAGCATGAGATCTCAGGAACTGTTAACACGTTTGTGTGCCAGCACCAGCCAGCTTGCTATTTAATCTTTTCTAGCTCTTAGCCCCACTGCCCCACTGAAGATGCTCGATGGTAATTCAGTCAAGTAATTAGAATAGATCTTATTTCTCAAAACCACATTATAAATCTAGTTATTATTTATTTCCCATGTGATTTGAGATAGACACCTTGGAAGGATGCCTTGTTTCCTTCTATTCATATGCAGCAATCTTCTGTCTCAGATATTCATATCCTGCTCAAGCAAAAAAAAGATTGTTTCATGGTCTAATAGGAATAAACCTGGTGGAGTCCATAGTTCCAAAACGAAGTGATTTTAAAGGAGTCTTATTTATTCTACAAAAGCACATCAATTCAGTCCGAGTTCACCTGTTAAACCATTTCGAACCATTACAAATCCAACAGGAACTAAGAGGAATCTGTAGATTCCTTTTAAGAACCTTTATATAGTGCAGTACTATGTTCTTTACTTGTTCTTCTGCCTGCCAGCCAAGCTTGGCTTGTTATTTTGAGCTTCTCTTCAGTAAAGATGTATCTAGAAGACAGGATGTACATCTGTACATGCATATTTACACAGATACTTCACAGATACTTTGGGCACTTATTCTATGCAACGGAGGAAACTAGTTTTTCTAAAACTGTCTAGACACTCACAAACTGCAGGTAACCAGCACCTGTGGTTTTTCTGTGTGTGTGTGTAAAGTTTCTTCAGTAAGGTCGTTATGTACCTACAAATTTATCTGCTGCACTACAAGACACAACTGGAACAGTCTGGGTGAATTTAGTCTTTTTATGATTAATAGTATTGCAACATCAGTGTTCCTAAAAATGAAATTAAAATGTAAGTGCAAATGTGTTTTAACCATTAAAGATGCTAAGTCAAATTAGCTGCAAGTGATATATTTGCACACCAGTGATGGCTGGTCATGATACTGAATGTGAAGGCAAAGAAATGACCTTCATCATTATACATGAGACCTATACTATTATCATAGATAATATAGTAAAAAATAACCCACATGAAGTCATTTGCCCATTATAAAGTTTTTTTATTGTGATTCTTTTGAGTGGGAAATTCAAATGGAACAGCCACAGAACATTTATATTTCCTCATAAATACATACACAAAGTAAGAGAGTATTAGTGAAAATGCTTATATTATTCATTTTTTTCTAAGTTAATACAACAGATTTCATTACAATTTATATTACTCTTAACAGTGTGAGTGTAAAAGTAGAATCTTTGAAATATTTACATGAGCTTCTTAGTATTTGGTACATCTCTTTTTGCTTTAAACATCCACTATGTAGGATTTTGAGGGTACCTATTAGCAGACATGGAGTATATATTCCGTAATACGTTATGGAATTCGTAAGTATGTTTCATTAGTGTATAATTACCTGTAATTAACATTCGTTGTGTTTCTGTAAGCTTAGAATAAGCCCTTTATATCTACATAGGGAGCGGGTCCACCTCTAGAGACCCACCATGTTTCCCCCCTACAGTAGCCCAGAATGGACAAACATGAATCTGGAAGGAAGCACCAGAACGATGACAAAGAAAAATAAAGGAAGACAAGGACAAAGAAATAAGACCAATCAGTGTTTGCTGGTGCTGGATGACAAGTTTGAAAAAATGGAGGATCATACTTATTATTTAGAATAGAAGAATCTTGGGAGTGAGAATGTAAATACTTGGAAGTATGCTACGTGCACCTGACGGCCACCGTACTTTCTAATACACACTTCAGTGGTTCAGATTCAGTTGGTTTAATCCTACATAATGTACCTTTAATGACAGTGTGCTCTCAAGCTGCCATGGACTCCGCAAGTCTGTGTAAAACCTGACGATCCATTCAAGATCAAATCCATCAGGGTGTCGTCTGAACACATACTTCAATAAATCGGACGTAATGAATGAGGAAAATCAGACCTTTTGTACAAAGTAGTTAACATGGTCTATATAACAAAGTTGCTTATATTTTAATAGGGACCTTGAAATAGTGCAGAATCTTGAATCAATATATTGAACATTTATTCTCGTTGTTTTAAATAATTAAAAATTCTACAACTTTCTGTTCATTTTCCATTTTAATTAAAAAAGAAAAAAATGTGGTCTCAGACTATTGGACCCCACTGTATATTTCTTTTATGATTTAAACCAAAAGTTTACCCCTCATGTCTCTCATATAAGGTAACTACATCGTTACAAGAAAGAGGACTGTATAGTTGGAACTGCTGACAGGTCCTGGGTGATTAAGGGGTTAATGTTTGAGTGTTTACAGAATGTTTTGTTAATATATTTGCTTTGCTTAATTGAGTTTTAAACATGTCTCTTGTGCCAGCAATGACATTTCAATTCAGCTATAGACTTCGTTATTAGCTTCATCGCTCTTTGGACAGGTCACATCTGAAATGCCCTCAAAATGATTAAACTATTCACATGCAAATTTGTTAATCAGTGTCTCAAAATGAACAGGGCCAGCACTCTCCCAAACCCATTTGCCTTATCAGCTTGACTCGTACTAAACAAATTAACCTTAGCTCATTTGAGGACAGACTCAATTCTGCAGTCTGTATTGTTCTTGTAGATTTGTGTTAAAATGACTTCACTGAAGACATGGTGTGTGTTCATTCTTGAAATGTATGTTACATACAGACAGAGATTTAGAAGTTCATGTAAATGTGAAGGAATCGAAACAACGTAGTCTTTATTTATTGCAATTGTGAGTATCATTAAATATATCATGAAGGAAGTGGTCGACAAATGATTTGACCGCCATATAAACAGTAACTGACTATGAAATAATTTGATGGGTGATTCCTCAATTTGTGTCCTTCCTCGTGTCCTTCACAACATGTTTCAAACAGCACTTGTAATAATAAATAAAATGTCTTTATACCCAGCCAGTCTGATTTAACGACACTCTACCTAAATATAATTAACGTATAACATTCTTTACCACCAGTCATCCATTATAGGTTGTGAGAAAATGTACATTTGAGTTATCTTCTTTTCACTAGCTCAGTTGAAGTCATTCACCCATATAAAATTTTTTTAATATTCCACAAGTCAATGTTCAGCAGGAAGTTGTAGCAAACGTTCAAGAATTACACGGGATGAATATTATCCTAATCATGCTTTAAGCCATTTGACTCACCCTAATTATGCTGTGCTTCTTTGCTATATCACACTATTAAAATAAACCAAGGCAGCCATTTTCCACAAGCCACGGTCATTAAAAATTAGGATGTTCTCAGATTTTCTAATTCATTTCCTTAAGCCCATGTACATGCTTTGAGTAAAAGGGAGATTTACAGAATTTGTCTATAATAAATTTCTCATTTAGTCCTTCTATGATGCAATTAGGAGCACTGTTTACCCTGCCTAGTGAGCCATTAAGACTGCCATTGTCTTGCTCATTAACTTCACCTCCTTTATGGCCTCTGGGAGGATATATGACACATGGGAATGACAGCAAGCGAAGCTTATTCTACAGCCTCAGTAGGGTTGTGCTAAGTGCCTCCTTGTCAGTATCTGATTTGTCAGGCTTAGATGTGAATAGTCCTCCTGTTCTCTCACTCCATCACAAAGAAAAAATTATGAGGAAGCATAATGGAGATAAATATGTTGGTTTTATCACCATTAATTCAATATAGATACACACAGTTATTTGGATATGTGTGTAGAAATACAGAGAGAAGATCTACCAAAACTCATTGCAGCTCGAGAAGCTACATGTGTACAGCGCTGTTGGATATGATTGGTCAAAATGTCTTGGTCAGTAGTACAGGCTACAAGGCAAATTAGAGGTTTATATTAACGCGCTTATTCTCGTTTCTATAGTAACAGCTCATTCACAGGTACGTCTATGGAGAACACTCAACATAGACTAAACCGTATATTAAATGAATGAAAAACAGCAGTATGTAGCTGCTATAATGTGAATGATAACAGGAACTAACCTATTTATGAACATAATAAATACCACACATTGCTCATTAATACATTAAAATGTTACATTTTTGCTAAACAGCTTTGTTAGAAGAAGAAACAACACTTTGGGTCAGGTTGTTATTGGAAAATAATAAACTTTGGATTGCTAATTTTTCTATAAAAATGCCAAATCATATTTTATTCCTTACTTATAATATAATATTTTGCATCCCTAGCTGATAGTGACTTTGTGCAGATAATGAAAGCTATGTCACTGACAGGTACTTCCATTTGTTTTGCTAGTTTACTTCACTAGCGGTAGCTTAAATGATTAAGACAATAACAATTGCATGTGGCATTAAAAACATTAACAGCTAATATTGAACTAGAGGTAGTAAGCTTAGTTAACTAGCATTATTATCAAATGTAGCTAATTAGCTTGTCTAACTGACATGTTAGTTTCCTGATTAGCTAGCTAGGCTGTCAAACAATACACACCTCCTCAGACAGATAGCTAATGCTAAAAGCTGTCAGCTAACAATTATTTCCAGTAGTTATATAAAGTGCTAACCCTACAAACAATAACAATGTTTTTTGTTTCACAAATTCATTACTAGTTTTAAATTTTAGTGACAACTAAAATGCTAGTGTCTACTATTGCTAGCTTCTGCAATAAAAGCAAGCGGTTGACTGGAAGACACAAAATTCTGTGAAAATACGGTGAATACATTGATAAAGCATCTAAAGTAATTAATAATTACTTGCTTATCCAAACAAATTACATTAAGTACAGAAATTTCTCCCATTTATCATTTATCAAATATTTAACTATAACTTCAATAGTGCAGTTCAGAATTTCTTTTTTGTGATTTGTTTTTCTTTTCTATTAACCTGTTAAACATCCAAGATCGGTGCGTTCAAATGTAGACTACTTTCCCTTGGAACTACATACTTTTTATTTGTTTCAGTGCACTTATTAAATAATTAATAATAGCTGAATAACTGAATTATAAGATCTGGCTTTAAGAGGTTAATGCACAAAAATCTGTACATGTAATATTCTACATGAGTTTGAATGATGTGGAACATTTATCATAAAGAGAGAAAGCAGGCTTCTTCTTTTGTGCTAAGTGTCTTTTTCCCAGAGGAATTACATGGCCTTTGTTTGCACGCCAACTTGTCAAAGTATATGCAGTTCCTCAAGGATGCGCTGCATTCGATGACAATTGTGCAACATGCATTCGATGACAGCCTAAAAAAACAACTTATAAAATGCCACTGTACTGATTCATATAGTATAGCTAATGTACACAAGCTCGGTTCCCTAAACATGAACTGCACTCAACTGTGTCACGTCATCATGATTCCTAACCCTCTCTCATTTCCTGTATATTGATGAATTCACTGAGACTGGACCATGTTTCTTCTGATGTATGTAAGTGTAACTAACAGTGTGTAAACTCCTCTGTGGAAACACAACCATGAAAGAAGCGATGCGCAATTAGATCCTCCACCCGTTGATTCTACATCACCTCCCCCCGCCACTTCCTCGCCATGGTAACAGGTGCAGACGTGCAATCCCGCTCCTCTCCTCTTTGGAAGGGTTTGCCACCATTTCTCTTGCTCTGATTCCCCGCTGCTGCCATGGCAACAGGCCGATCGTATGCAAAGCGGGCCGATGCAGGCGTAGCGAGCCGAGGCCAAGCCATCATTGCAGTCTTTGAAAATCAAATTGACTGTTATGAGGAGTTAGTCTGGGGTGCATTCATGCTGTATCTCAGACACAGACTTTCAACATTGCAGGTTTAGGTTTAGGATTTTAAAGACGTTGAGGGCTGAGGAAAAACAAAAGAATGAGAGGAGTACTAATTTCATGTTCTCATTAACACAAACATGGATTCCTGAAGATTCATACTGTATGTCAAGTTTCTTTAATGCTTGTTTATTGCAGCAATGAAAGAAGAGCAGTCTGATATTACTGGTAGGTTCCAAAGTTCCAAACAATGACATATGATGTCTGAACTATTAAACACAAAACACTTTTCTAATTTATTTTAGAAACATTAGTCTGGTTCTCTTATCTTGGATGCTTATGATGAAGCACATACAGCCATTCTCAAACAAATGTATCTGATAATGTTGTAGGGTTGGAAATGCAATATGCATGATTGGGGACACTTCATCAATATCCCTCGTCAATATTATCGGCTTTGCTGTGTGTAGATTCATGACATATAATCCTGATTAATTCCATTTCACATCCAGGTAGTAATACTACAAAATGTGGAAAGGTTCAAGGGGGGGTGAATATTTATGCATGGCAAAATTGCATGATTATTTAATTTATAACAATTGATTAAATTGTATGTATGATCAGATTGTTTTTAAGCACATTTCCGTTGATGGAAAAGTGGCTGAAGAATCTTGTAGAACTGCTGCTGCTCTGCCAGACCCTCTGAAGGAGAGCTCATCTGTTCTCTGTATAAACACAACCGTCCGGAAAAAGCGGAACACAGGGCTGTGGCTAAGAGAAAGGAATGTCAGAGACATAATCCAACTGAGAATCTCCAGATAGCATTCAGTGTTTACTTCCCATAAAGATGAATTATGGGAATTGTTTGAATTAGATCCAGAGTGTGTGTGTGTGTGTGTGTGTGTGTGTGTGTGTGTGTGTGTTTCCCATCAACAACTCAACGCAGCTACTGCACAGTTCTACCAAGATGAGACCTTACGCATAAACCATTGTTTCTTATCGGCTTAGTATTTATTATTATTATTAGGAGGCTCACAAGGATCAGATCAGATATTATATTGTTCAGGTTAGTCTAACTACAAAAATAATCAAAATTAAAATTCCCAATCTAATCCCAAGTTTCACTCCTATGGCACTGTAGGTTTTGTCCAAAAGCATGTGATTCATAAGGGCTTAGTTTCCTCTAAGAGGAATGGTAAGGAGCAGGATACTGTTAAATGGAGTAGTGGAAAAAATCCCTGGAATGAGATTTCTTTAGAGAAAAAAAAATGGCCTGCTAATAGGTCTTGATTGTGATTATTCAAGGACCAACTTACGTTGCAATGTAAAAACTATTCCTTCTGAGTTGCCAGATTTGGAAAGAAGGTCAAACCTGAACAGTATTTTTTTTTTGTTGGTCGGTGGAGCTAACTTTATGAGGACAAAATGCAAACAGAACTCTAATATGACAAAACTAGCTAGATTTAATGTCAACATTGCAAATCACACTTTTTCAAATAATTAAAAAAAAAGTATATACCTTTCAAACTACATCTTTAATTTGTTTCCAAAATGGTTAAATGTTTGAGAATGGACTTAAGCTAAACTACAGACATTTCCTTTATCTCTCTTCAGCATCACTTTAATATGTCAGATGTGACATGTGTAGAACTGCTGTTTTCTGGATGCAGTTTTTCTGTCTTATATTGCCACTTTATTCTGAGACAAATTAATTGTTCCATTTCACTCTGACTGTCATAGCAGGCCTAAGGGATGCTCAAAGGAGATGACAATCAAAAACACAGGCAAGAGGATGAATAGAAAATGAAAATACACATCATGCAGAGTAGAAACTTCTGTCAACCTAATTAAGCCACACTGCATTAAATGGTTCATACTGAATCTTGTCAAGCTTCACTCAAACAAGCTTCGGGCACTTCACTGGCACGTGAAATAAACACTAAAAAACATTAACAGTGTTTAATTGTTGCCAGTGAAGATGTCCAGTATTTGATTTAATTCTGGTTTAAGAGAAGTTATACTGCTTATCTGTCAGAGTTGCGGGGAAGCTGACTTCAGGTGAGTGGTGGGGTACTCCCAGGACAGGTCACCAACCTATCCATCCATCCATTATCTATACCGCTTTATCCATCTGGGTCGCGGGGAAGCTGGAGCCAATCCCAGCATC
>JAQQZR010000018.1:12109529-12129048 GCA_030068235.1 Notoglanidium macrostoma | reverse complement strand
GACTGTGGGAGGAAACCGGAGCACCCGGAGGAAACCCACGCATGCACGGGGAGAACATGCAAACTCCGCACAGAAAGTTTTTATTTTTTTCCCTCTAAAACATTTCTAATTGTTTTTCGCTTTTTCACATACAGTTGTTGTAGTAAGTCAGTCAATGGAAAGCTCTCCATAATAATTTTTTCATGCTTGTAAAGCAACTGATGGCAAGCCACCTTTGTTTGTTTATGTTCCATGACATGCTTTGCATGAGATCATCTACTGCCATAAAGATAATACCCTAAGCCTACAAATAATAGAGTAAACCTGCTTGTGTCTTCATGCTCCACAGCCTTGTGACTTCTCTTGAAAATTAAAAAAAAAAAATAGCTG
Organism: Notoglanidium macrostoma; assembly: GCA_030068235.1. Classification (NCBI taxonomy): domain Eukaryota; kingdom Metazoa; phylum Chordata; class Actinopteri; order Siluriformes; family Auchenoglanididae; genus Notoglanidium; species Notoglanidium macrostoma. The sequence continues at coordinate 12,128,679 of JAQQZR010000018.1, read as the reverse complement.
CTGAAATGGCTTCATTAAGAATTTATTTCTTCAGTGCAGGATTTGACTAAAAACAGTGTCTCATAGTGAAAAGAATTTACTTCTGATCTTGCTGTTTACATGATAATAAGAATAATAAGGGAATCTTTTAGATTAAGCATGTTCATGGTTAAGCACTAAACTAATTGCAGAAGAACCTCTGACAGCATTTGACATCCCAATCCCGTATTTTCTGTAGAAGACGGCAGTAATCTCTGAGCTACAGAAATTGTTACTTTTAAGGTTTGTTTAAATGCTGAAATCAGCAAATTTGCTGTTATGTTATGCTAACAGTCTGTGAGGTGTAGAAAGAAACACTAGAGGAGACATACATGGTGGGACCTTCATCTGATAAGACATACAGCCAGTTGTGAGAGTGCAGGTTTCACGTGGGCAAATCTATAAAAAATACATGAAAAGTCATTTGACCAACCATAACATAAAACCTGCAACTACTACAAGCACTGGAAACTTAATTTAAAATATTGATCTGGAATTAAACAAATGTTTAAATAGCTTGACATGCTTTCTCAGGTTGGAATGCGATTTTTTGTAGGCAGTGGTGAAGTTTGTGCATGGCAAACAGAGCAAATATTTAAAACGTTACAAATCTTGCTTCATTTAAAAAATCTTAAACATGGACTTCAGATATGGGCATGGGTGCTCATGAGGAATTTAGATCTGCCGTAGCTATCATTACCACCAACAAGTTCAAATCGATCTGTTCAGAAAAATGCGTTTCTGATAAACGTTATCATAAAAATGTGTACCAAATTTTGTTTAAAACTGAACAGAAACCCTGTTGAAACTCACCACTCATCAGCATCAATGGAGCTTTGATAATGTACCAGTTCTGAGTTTCACCAGTTTATTTTTCCTCCTTTTAAATAAATAAATCTGATGTGTAAGTTCCCACCCTCCTGGACAGACCCTGTGGACTTGATACTAGTTGGTATTTCAAATGTAGGCAACATAAGATTTAAAACTATCCAATAAAAGCAACAATGATTAAAACTTCAAAAAACCCAACACAAGAAAGCAACAACGTCGGATAGCAAGATCAAACAGGGAATAGTGAATGTTTCTGTTGTAATCTTTCCTGGACATTTTTCAATTCAAGGTCAAGCAAAGAACACACACGGTCAAAAGCAGGAAGCAACCTTATTTAAGTTGCAACATTATTTATTAAAAAAAAAAAAAGATTCCTGAATCTGCCGTGAGCTACAGAAATTGTTACATTTAGGGTTTTATTTAAATGCTGGTCATGTGAAGTTTAAAAATGTGCTGCTATGTTATATTAAAAGTCTGCAAGAAGATAGGCGACATACACGGTGGGACCTTCATCTGATGAGACATACACACATTTGTGACTTCGCAGGTTTGATGAGAGGCAAAACATTTGGCTCTTTGATTGAACTACAGTTGCATGTTAGGTCAGCATGTTAGCTCAGAATCATCTATAATAGAGTGGAGACCAGAAGCCACAATAAACTGTCTGCAAATTCTGCACTGATTATATAGCTACTGCTAAATAACAGCATCAGCCCTGGAGGATGGACATCAGGTCTGCCATTACATGCTGATTAACTAGGACAACTGACTGTGCTTATATGATTAAACAGACATACAGTTTGCAAAGAGTTCTTTGAAAGAGTTTGAGGTTATTCCGGTCATGAATTTCCACACTAAGTGTACAACTGCTGTCATTTTTTGCTTTGATTTCATTCAGGTCAGTTGAGAAGAAGCCTTTTATTTGTCTCATATGCATTACAGAACAGTAAAATTTGTTTCTTTGCTTGTTGGGAAGCCACATCTGGAATTATGGCAATGATTATTTAATTGTCCCAAATAAACAATACACCAATTTTAGGCACTTGCATCCTGCCTCATTTTAACTGCACATTGCAATCTTAGAGATGTTAACCAAGGGTGGCACGGTGGTGCGGTGGTTAGCACTGTCACCTCACAGCAAGAAGGTCCTGGGTTTGATCCCCAGATCACCCAGGGTGCCTTTCCGTGTGGAGATTGCATGTTCTCCCTGTGCATGTGTGGGGTTTCGTCTGGGTGCTCTGGTTTTACATGCAGATTAGGTCAACTGGCTACTCTAAATTGCCCATAGGTGTGAATGCGAGCGTGTGTGGCTGTTTGTCTGTGTTGGCCCTGTGGTGGACTGGCGACCTGCCCAGGGTGTACCCCGCCTCCCACCCGAAGTCTGCTGAGATTGGCTCCAGCTTCCCCGCGACCCAGACGGATAAAGCGGTATAGGTAATGGATGGATGGATGTTAACCAATTGTTGTCGAAACTCACCCCTCATCAGCATCAAGGTAAGAACCAGAATCAGAATCATCATTATTCTGCAGCATAAAGAGTCTTAAAACTGACTTTTGAATAATTGCAAAAATTCCCAGTGAACAAGTTTTGTTGTTACAGAGTATCTACATATAAAATATTAAAATGTAAGTGACTGAAATAATATTTTTATAAGCATATTAAAAACAAAAAAGTATCATTCGACAGCTGCATTAGAATAGGATGAGAATGATAAGATTTTACCATAGAGAGGGAAGTAAAGGACAAAGCAGGTTTGACCTCCTCCCCGTTCTGAATTTCCCCAGTTTGTCTTTCCTCTTTTAAATAAATCTGATGTGTAAGTTCCCACCCTCCTGGTTTTCGCAGGTGCTATGGATTTGATATTTGATCATTCAAATTTAGGCAACATAAGATATAAAACTAACCAACAAAAGCAAACTACAAAAACCCCAACACAAGCAAGCAACAATGGCTGATCATACGTGAATATTTCTTTTATAATTTTTCTGGACATTTTTCAGGCAAGGCACATCTGGTACTGCTATGAAACCCTAAATGAAACATTATGAAACATTAAAGTTCAAGACCAAGCAAAGAATACACACTGTGTTCTCAAGTGTGAATAATATGAATAAACTGACGTTATGCCAGATTAATAGTGAGCAAAGAAAAACTTTGCCCAAACCTGAAAACTTTTCTTATGTTGACTTGTGCAATTTTGTTATGAATTTGCATCCATGCTGGATTTAAAATGAAAGAAAGGACACATTCAAGTTTTCATTTTTCAAGTCTCTTTAAATATTGTGGTTTGGGTTTGCACATAATTGGTCTGTTAGAAAATTTTATATAATATATGTATTGTATTGTGTGTGTTTTTTCTTTTATTTAGTTGGATAATGTTATTGGCAGTGGACAGCACTTCAATTTGGTGGTTTTTTTTCATTGTTAGTCTCATTTTAGTGTTAACATGGATGGCTGTAGTATTTCTGAAAGTTCAACTATCCGAAGAGTGATTTTTGATTCTTGTCTCACATTCCAGTCTCATATCAAGGCTATTACAAAGACAGAGTTTATTCAGCTTAGTAATATTGCTAAAATCTGATCTAATCCATCTTTATGTGATGCTGAAACATTAATATATGCATTTCTATCCTCCAGATTTGATTATTGTAATGCTCTTTTCTCCAGTCTTCCTAGTCGTGCTACTAGCAGTCTTCAGCTTGTTCAGCTGCATGTGCATGATGTATGGGTTGTTGACTCAACTCTGATCATTATCTGGATATCTTATAAGATCTATAATGAGAGTGAAAGGTCAGCAAGTCGGATAAGAACAGTCCTCACAATGCCAATTTAATGTTCACAGCCTCTGTTCACACCATGATGTATCTCTGTTTAGCATGAGAGACATAACTGCTAAATGCTTGTATACTCATCATTGCATAAAGGTTCTCATTTTTTATTATTATTCATTTAAATATCTGAGTATGGTGTATTATTCATTTTTGTCATATTGGCACAATGTAACTGTCTCTGGTAAAGATATAGATGATGGTATTTTAGCTGTAGAGGGTCTATATTTAACTCAGTAACTGGCCACATCACACCGTCCTGTAGTTGATTATTTTCCTATAACAGAATGCTTTATTTCTTTTAAGTAAATGACTAAGTCTATGTTTAAGTTCCATGAATATTGTTCAGTGCAATGTATGAGATCATCTACTGCCATAAAGATAATACCCAAAGTTCTCAATAATTCAGTAAGTCTGCTTTTGTCTTTATGCTCCACAGTCTTGTGACTTCTGAAAGAATTTAAATAATAATAATAATAATCAGGGGTTGGTGGTGATATTTGATTGCAGGGATAAAATCTAATACCTATCAATACCTTGACAATTATTACAATTAATACCATGATAACTATTAGTGCTGCCCAATACATTATATCCCGAGACCTCATTTATAACAATATAAATTATACTAAATATTTTTTTAAGTATATATTTTTTTAGTGTTTCAGGCTCATGATGCTGGACTGGGTTCATGCTGCGTTTCCTCTGAACAACAAACACAGTTTGCACACAAACACAAACAAACTATAACCCTTTTGTTCAAACCGAATAACACTAAGGTTACAGTTTTGTCATCTGTCATTTTGTGTAACTTTTACATTGATTGGTCAGGGAGACACGGTGGTGTAGTAGTTAACATGGTGCCTCACAGCAAGAAGGTCCCGGGTTTGATCCCTGGATCACCCAGGGTGCCTCCTCCGGGGACTCCGGTTTCCTCCAATGGTTCAAAAACATGTGAATTGCCCATGAGTGTGAATGATCCCAGCCACTAGGGAGCACAGTTAGTGTTTCATGGTGCTGGTCCCAAGCCCGGATGAATTGGGAGGGTTGTGTCAGGAAGAGCGTTTGGCAGAAAACCTCAGCCAAATTGATGAATCTGCTGTGGTGACCCCGAACAGGGAATAGGCCGGAAGAAGAAGTACATTGATTAGACAATGTGTGCTCAGTCTATCAACTTTTAGTTTCTCCTTCAAGCATATTTTAGTGGAAAAATAATGATAGAGTAAACTTCGTTCAAGTTCATTACACCTGTTAATGAGTCTGTAACACACCCACTGATGACTTATTATGGAAATGCGCAAGAATATATTAGCCCAATTGAGCTCAAAAATAGGAGGCGTGTCACTCTGTGTAATCACATGACATGACTGTTACTGATTGGCTGAATGAATCTGCAGCACAGGGCTCGTTACAGTTAGCCCACAGCCTTGCTTCATATCCTTCTGTGTGTTTTTATTATGACTGCTCCTGGTGATGTAACACCCAGTTTGGAAAAAAATCAAAAGATCCTCTTTAAAATGTGTTAACCACAGATAAGATGATGTGGGTCCCCAAATTAATCCTTATATTGATTTTTCTTTTACCTTTGAAAGAAGAGGGGCTTAGCCCTCCGAGCCCATTGATACAAGCCGCACCTGATGATGATGATAATAATAATAATAATAATAATAATAATAATAATAATAATAATAAAATAGCTGCTGAATAGACTTTATTAGGTTGTTTTTTTTGTTCTTCACAGGATTTGACTACAAACTGTCTCATTGAGTGAACAGAATATACCATTGATGTTGCTTTTTACATGACAGAAAAACAACAACAACAACAACAAAAGCAAACAGTAATAATAAAGAAATCATCTCTTAGATTAAGCATGTTCATGGCTAAACACCAAGCTAAGCGCAGAACGATGTCTGGCAGCATTTGACTTGCAAATTAGGTATGACCTGAAGAAGACGGCAGGCTGACATTGAATTGCATCGCTTCGTAAGGGTATCTAAGGAAATAAAGAACATTTAGCAGTTAGTGTTTAAGTCTCTATGCCAAACCTGATATAATTAACATGCTTTATGTTGTAGCAGGTGTGGGTGTGGTTAGTGAAGGGTGCTCACTGGGAGGTGTTTCAGGACAAGCTAGAGGGCATAATGACTAACATGCTACATCAGAACCATGTTTTCCGACATATATTTATGTGTTCTTTTTGTCTAATTGTCTTTCTCAGTGAGCTAAGCATGTGTGTGTGACTATGACAGAGCAAAGCCAAGGCTAATCAAAAAGTAGAAAGCGAGCTGTAAAGTTGCAACACTGTTATGATTTTTTAAATGTAACATCACATTACTGACTGTCTACTGTGCCAAGTCAACATTAAAATCACACAAGCACTCTTATCCTGAATCTGTAGCAATTTCTGAACAGTGTACTCCAGAAATGGTTATTTTTAGGGTTTTATTAAATGTTGAAATTGATTGAAGTTTGAAAATGGGCTACTATGTTATTAAGAGTCTATGAGGTGCAAAGATCATAAAGAGGAGACGTACATGGTGGATACTTCAGCTGATGAGACATACAACCATTTGGGGGATTGCAGATTTGAACAGCACCAATACATTGGGCACCATTCTCTGAACGACAGCTGTAGCATAGTGTATCGACTGAAACACCTGTAACGGAGTGGAGACCAAAAGCCACAATAAACTGTGTGCAAATTTTGCACTGATTTTATGTCCACTGTTTTCCCCCTGCTAAATAACAGCACCAGTCCTGGAGGATGAATATCAGGTCTGCCATTACATTAATTAATTACGTTAATTAATATATGATTAAGTAGATGCCATTACTGACTGGTATCCTTCCTTCTCTCCTATTCTAGGTCAGATTGAATGACTCAAGTTTTTTTTTTTTTTATTAAAATGGACTCTACCGTTATACAAGGCTTATAGGTTGGGAACAATTTTTCCCATTTATTCCACAGTCCATCTGTATGTAGACAGCCTTTGTACCTTTGTATGAATTCCCAAACTAAGTGCACATTAAAATAAGTGATAGACTTTATCTAAAAACGTGAACCAAATTTTGGTTTAAACTCAACAGAAGCCCTGTCGAAACTCACCCCTCTTCAGCATCAAGGCAAGAACCAGAGTCACGAACAAAATCTTCATTGTTCTGCAGCATAAAGAGAAATCTTTAAAAAATCATCTAAAAAATTCATTTTGAATATTTGCATAAATGCCCAGTGAACAAGTTTTTGCTGATACAGAGTAACTACATATAGACTATAAAATGTAAGTGACTGAAATAGTTATATTTTCATAAGCACAACTTAAAATAAAAACATTCTCAATCAGAATGATATAATATAAGATCTTACCTTCAGTGTTAGAGATTGGAGTTAAGGAGAAAGTAGCTTTGACTGAGTACCAGATCTGTTTCACCAGTTAATTTTCCTCCTTTTAAATAAATCTGATGCGTACGTTCCCACCCTCCTGGTCAGACCCTGTGGACTTGGTACTACTTGGTATTACAAATGTAGGCAACAAAAGCAACAATGATTAAAACTTCAAAAAACCCAGCACAAGCAAGCAACAATGGCTGATAGCAAGATCAAACAGAATACTGAATGTTTCTTTTGTAATCTTTCCTGGACATTTTTCAAATCAAGGTCAAGCAAAGAACACACACGGCGGTATCGAGATGCAGATTAATAGGAATTGTAGTGAGCTCATTCACTTCACTTCATACAGTACATTAAGTGATGAAATAAGAAAAACCATTGTTCAAACCTGAAAACCTTTCTTATATTGACTTGTGCAATTTATTGCAAAAGAATTCGCAAAATTAAAAATTGCTATGACTTTGCATCCATGACAACATGTAGGATTTAAAATGAAAGAAATGACACATTCAAGTTTTCAGATGTTCGCACGATCAAAGAGAGAATATTTTCGAAGAAGTCACATCTACTGGTACTGCTGTGAAACTCTAAATGAAACACTAAAATTCAAGATCATGCAAAGAATACACACTGTGCTGTCAAGTATGAATAATATGAATAAACTGATGTCATGCCTGATTAATAGGAATTCTAGTGAGCAGGTTCACTTCACCTTATACATTAAGTAAAGAACTTTTCCCCAAACTTTTCTTACAGTGACTTGTGCAATTTTGTCTTGAATTTGCATCCAGGAGAACATGCTGGACTTAAAATGAAAGAAATGACACATTCAATCTGTCAGGAACAAACATATTTGGTATTGCATCATTTCAAAGGAAAAGTGCCATTCTGATTACATTAAAAAGCAACAAGCTGATTACAAGAAGCAAAAACCTGTTTTGACTGCTTTTGCCTTGGAGTCATGCTATTAAATCTCCTCTTCTACATAATAATATCTGAAGTAGCAAATGTGTGAAGGTTTCTGGAAAAGCTGCCCCACAGCAAACACTGTGCTCTGAACTCTCTGTCACACTAAAGATAAGCAAGACAGCACTTCATAATAAACAGCACTGACAGAAGGTTACTCAGTAAAGGTGTGTCCTGCTACAATCTTGCAGTATGCAATATGTTAAATTGTCTGTTTCAGGATGAATATTTGCTTCACTTTGCTTTCACCTTTATATTTATTAGACCATTACTGAAAATTCATCAAGCTTGAATATTTATAGGAACTACAGGAACTTCAAATACAGCAAACTTGTTTTGCATTCATTATGATATATCATCTACTTCTGCTTATTATTTTTACATCTTATTCCCATTTCTGTGTGGGGTAGATGTGGAAGGTTGGGTGAAGCAGGGTGCAACCCTGGTGAGGTCACCAGTCTATCCTTAGGCTAACACAGAGAGACAGACAGCCATTCACACTCACCCAGAGCAGCCAGTTAGCCTAATCCACATATCATATAGGCAGTATAGGCGAATGATAGAAGCTCTGTTCATCCATAGGGGCATCTCAAATGAGAGAGGAAAAAAAACTTTATAACGTTTACTATTTTTTTTACTAATACTATTTTAATACTATTATTTCAAAATATAAAAAAAAAAGCCAAAACAATGAAATATTACAAAAAAAATCCCACAAAACAACATATCTACATTAACTATAATAAAGTCACATGAGTCACAAGACATGAGTCAAGAGTGAGTGTGTGAGAGCGTGAGAGATTGAATGAACTAATAAGTGAGTGTGAAAGAGTGAATGAGAACGTGAATGAGTGTGTTAAAGTGAGAGTGAATCAGTGAATAAATAGTGTGAGTGAGTGAGTGAGTGAATAAATGAGCATTCATTTAATCAGTCACTCATCATTTAAACCCCGACAACTTTCCCGTTCATTTCTGCTCACTCCCCCTTGTAGTCTTCTCTTTCTCCCTGTCCTCTGTCATCTCTCCTCTCATTTATTCCAAAGCCAGGCCAAGTCACATCATTAATGATCTACAAGAGAAGCCTTGAGCCAGAGATTCATGAAGGGGGTCCACAAGCAGATAGGGATCCATCCAGCTGGAGAGAGCTTCAGAGAGCCGCTCATGCTGTGCTACACGCACACACACACATGAAAGGCAGAATGCTTTCATAAAACCCCATCCGAGCATGTGTACGTTGAAAAATATCTACTCCATGTCCCTCTTGGGCGCTGGGTAATTAGCAGTCTACCTGAGACATGTAAATGTTCAATGTGAGTTAGGTGTGTTTCGGGGTACAAGCAATGTCTTGCATATGTAATGCAGATGTTTATACTTTGTCCAGCATTAGCAATTACACATCTGTTGTAGTTATAAAACCAGCTGGGGGGACATAGATGATTAGAGTAGAGCAGAGAAGATAAAGCTTGATGTTTTCTGCACATTGTTCCCAACTGACATCACAGTATCATGACCATGAGCTTCTTTTTACTATTTCAGGCCTCACAAACATTACATTCCATTCAAAGCAAGAAGAAAGACGCTTTGCTACTAGCTATTATAGTTTAACTTATGGTTTAAAAATCATGTTTATTTGTGTGAAATGGTTAAAGTTCTCAATATATGCTTACACTGAAGTATACAACATTTATTCCCCACAGCTGTATTGCCCCTAAAAACCAATAGAAGGAGCCAACAACCCAGCAATCTGAGCACTAAATGTCACAGAGTCGTATTTCAGCTTCAACAAGGACTCTTTGTAGTCTGCCTGAGATTTCAGATTAGTAATAATGTTTATACCACAACCACACGGAATTCTCTGATCTGATTATGTTTCTGTAGTAATAATGTACAAAGGGACATGAATAGCAGACACTGTATATAATTAGCTATTTTTTTGGTTCAACACTAGTGTAATTTTTCATATGGTGAAGTGTTCTGTGAAATGTTTATTTCATTTTCTTGGAAGGAGTCTCCAGTTTTAGAGGTCAAGCTGTAAATTTACGTTATCAGAAGTCTTTTCGATTTTCTTGGTAAGATAACTTAATATATGAAAGATATCTTGGTAAGAGGTTGATGAAGGAATGACTGTTTAAAGCTGCTATAACATAAGTGGTAACAGGAACTAACGTGTCTTGTGGGCTTTCCACAATGTTAAGTTTAACTGTAAATGGTTAAAGGTAGCCTATAACAAAATTTCAGAAATGATAACTTGTAATCGTTGACAAATTGCTGTTGAATAAAAGGAATAATCCATTTCTGGGATGTGCTGTTATTTGGAAAATAACCAACTTTAGGTTGGGAACAGCCCATAGCTTCGTATCATGCCTTTTCACATCACTACATGGTTAAATTCTCAAATCTGACCTTTCAGAAGGTGTTAATTATTTTCGTATGACAGCATAGCTCGGACAGCTATTTGTGGGTTTTAGAGAGAGTGACTGTGTGAGAGAGAGGGGAGATGATATATACAGTAGCTGCCCTAATGTAAGTGATAACAGGAACTAACTTGTCTTGTGGATGTTCCACTACATGAAATTTAACTATAAACTGTTAATAATCATGATTGGTCATTCATTAATAAATTATACATTGTAATCATAATTAATATAAGTGCAATAACACACTCTAGACCATGCTGTTATACAAAAATTACACACATCAGGGTGGTAATGACTTTACCATTTGGCGTGTACTGTTTTGTGTAACAGCACAGTCCATTGTATGTTACTTACATAATGCTATGCTTTATTGTTTACTGGCAACATAGCAAATTATAGTAAAACCACAATAATCTAAATGATGCTTCAGAAGGGAGCATTCTGAAAAGGTTTACAAAAGTTGTTCTCTCTGACTTATAACTATTCTAAAAGCTTGGCCTTGTCTTATATTGCACATGGAGAAGTCTATGAAAGCTGTTCAGCCTGACACCAAATGTTCTTTTTCTACAATTGAGGATCCATGGGATGCCTATATGTGGAGTTTTTCCAAAGAGTGTATGACAAGTGAATACTTAGTGAGAGCAGTGCATGCCTCCAAGTGGATCCCCGAGGTTTGGATGTCAAAAAATAAACAATATATAATGATCTATGTGTTCAGTTCTTTAATTATTCATTCTTCTCATGCACACATTTCCTTGGTCTCATGTTTTCTTAATTTGCTATCCAATCTTGAAAGCACTTTCTGTGTGTGTGCAGCTGCATTTCCATTCCCAGCTCCACACCTCTGACACCTCAGCAGCGAACTTTTAGGGTATGTTAGCTTCTCGCCTGTTACACAAGCCCAGTGAAGGTACTAAATGTCAGCGACTTTTCAATTAATTTCAATTAATCACCCACGGGACTAACGAGAGCCGAGTTCACAGGAGGTTCTAACGAGAGGTCTGTGATTAATTAAGCATTTCTCTTTCCATCCCCCCCCCCTGCCTGCAAATGCTAAATGCCAGAATGAATATGATCTATTGTGTGTCTTGGTAAGAGGAAGAAGTGTAGGCAGAGAATAGTCCATGTCAGATACAGTGATTCATATTTGCTTATATGTTGCTTATTGGTTTGAGCTGCAGTACTTTGATTTAGATTTCATCAATATGCAAAGAACAGAGTTGGGAGGGTTACTTTAAAAATATATTCCAATACAGTTATTAATTACTTGCTAAAATGTAGTCAGTAACTTAATCTAATTACCATAAAATTAAAGTAATGTAACTGATTATTTTCCTTTACTTTTGGATTATGTGGATGATGACAGCATTTTCTCAGCTAGAAGGCAGAATTGCACTGTACTGTGATGTTGTTCCTCTTTTCTGATTTAATGCAAAATAATGGTGAAATCTTCACCCAGTGAACACATTTTTTCACCTGAGGCCATGATAATGAATTGGTGACTGTAAGCTATGATTTCACTCAAGAGTAGTGATGTGAGAGTATTGATGTGTTGTGTGCACATGTGCATGCAGTATATTGTTCTTATTTAGGGCTGTAACTACTGACTATTTTGATTATATTTGATTATTTTTTGATAATTCTTTTTTTATTTGATTATTTTCAAGGTGTTGATTGAAAAAACATTGACTTTGACTATTCAATTGGTTTTATTTTTTTTAAATATATTATATAAAAAATATATTTATAATAAAAAAAAAATCTAATAAATGAAAATATCTATTTGCAGCATTTTAATCAGCACAACTACAGTAGTTTTCTTAACTAGGCTTGATTAAAAAGCAGTTCACTATTTACAACATTCAGATAATCTGTCACAGGATGAGAATAGTATCAGGTGCCCATGTCGACCAAATGAATGTAGATACTTATTCAGTATAAGCATTATATATGAATGGTTCTGAATAAACACTCAGACTACCATAAGGTGATTGCAGCAGTATGTCTGTATTTCAAGCCATGATTTGTTCAAATTTCAAACAGTCAAGTAGTTCAAAATAAAGATCAAATAAATATCAGCTGCCTGCGTCTTTGACTGAAACTCTCCGATGCTAAGCTCATTTTGCTTGCCGTGCGCGTGCGTGAGGCAAATTATTTTCAGTGTGTGGAGTCGACTCCAAAGATTTGCATTTGACTCTTAGTTTTCAATGCCCGAAATTAGTGAATCGACTCTTTTTGGGATCGACTTGTGAACCGAAAGCAAGGCCGGAAAACTAGGCTAGTTTAACTTTTTACTTTTTTATGCTAATTGAATCAAATAGCTTCGCTTCTTTCTTCTTTACATAACAAAGCTATTATGGGCAATTCAACAAGGAACGTCACGCTTCTCCTCACATTCCTACAAATGAATGATAATATTACTCACATTAAAACACAAGTTATGTCCTGAGGCCGGCAGGGTAGTGTACTGTAAATAGTTTCTGATTGCAGATTTTTTCTGTAACTATAATGGAATCCAGTTTCCTTTTTTGTATTCTAATTACATAACACTATTCCATGTATTCTGTTACTCTCCAAGCCTGGGTAGTAGGTACTTAGCCAATGTTAGTACATACTGAGTATTTGGACGCAGCCACTGAGAAATGGTATTCTGAATGGTCAGAATTATCAACTTTCTATAATTTCAGTTGTTCAAGAAATCACATATTTATATTATTGTTGTCATTCTCATACATTATATGATCCATAGGGACAACTTACACAGGGATACTCCACATAAACAAGTTAAAAAAGCAAGTGTTATTTTCCATAAGGAGATATTTCTTTTAAATTTCTGGAAGGAGTCTCCAGTGTCAGTTCTTTGTAGCACTGTGAGGTAAAGCTGTAACGTTTTCCACCACGAGAAAGTCTTCAGTCTTTGCACTTTGCGGTTTCTTAGTAACCTGAGAAGCTGTGTTTTTTTGTTTTGTTTTGTTTTAATTGCTTCTTGAGAGAGAAGAAAAGAGGATCTGGTGTTATAGCGGTTCTGATGTAGTGATAACAGGAATTACTTTGTTTCATGGACAGTCAATAGCACTAACTGTATCTGTAAAGTGATGGATAAAATGTATGACATACTTTAATGCTTTTTTTTTTTATTGTGGTATAAGAGGAATCAGACATTTTAGGATGTGCCCTCAGGATGGCGACCACATAATTGTTGATTAGGCTAGCAAATAAACGCTGATACAAATGTTTTGTGGTGTTAGATTTTCTCGATGATTTTTAACTACTCTTCTTAAGAACTTTTCTACCAACTTCTAGAATTTGAGAACTAAATTGACAACTCAATGAGGGGCACGTAAAGGATCGGCAAAAGGAGCTAATATAGGAAAATCGCAGCCATTCTGTCTCCTCCATAGATCCCAAATCAGTTTGACAGTTTCATCTCTCTATAATGAAGTCTCATTTTTCCCAAAGGAAGTGCATACCAAATCATCATGACTGCAAAGACAGCTCTTTTCTTTTCTAACACAGTGAGAAAACAGGCAGCTATAATAACAAGCCACCAGCGAGCTGCAGTGGAGGTCTCTCCACCTGATTCTGCAGGCTGACTGGGTAAATGTTATTCCGCCAGACGATGACACCCTCCCTCCTGCGGGAGCATGCAAATCGGCTGCCGGTGACGGCAAAGAAGGAAATTTAATTTGTAGCTGATGGTACCAAGTTTGAAATGCTAAACTATTATTTGCCTGAGTAATATTATTCCAATAGTCCCATGAGTCTCTGAACAAAAGAGAGGGGTTCTAAATTAGCCACAAGATATGGATACTCTGTTCTTTCCTCAGATCATTATTTCAGAATATGTAATAACTGAGGTAATTGGATCTAATGACAGACACGTTTTAAATTTGAAACGGTGATTGTCTCGGCAAAACAATCAGTGATACAAATTGAGAGTTGAATAATCACAATACTCACACTAATAAACATGACTTCAATAAGCATGGTAGGAAAATACATGATAAATAAAAATGTTAGCAAGTATTCAGAACAGAAGATTCTGTGAATGTCTTCTAATATAGCTTTCTTGACATTGTCTTCTTTCATAGAATGCCAGTTTATTAGGTACACATACTTTCTACTTCTCTTTACCTAGCTATGGTTAGCTATATTGCTATATGGCCATATGTTAAGTAGCCCTAAAAACATCCTAAATGCAGTTTAGGGGTTGCACAGGCTCACCAAGACTAGACAGCTGTAGAATGGAAAAACATCACCTTGAATTCTGAGATGCTTTTCCACTCACCACAATTGTAAAGAGTGGTCACTGGACACTAATCGCTTTAATATAAACTTGTGCAAAATAGAGGTTTGCACTTGGTTTTTAATCCCCCTCAACCTCCCAGATGCTGCTGTAGACATCACATCATCCAGCCATCATTAAGCTCTATTCAATGTCTCAGTTTCAGAATCAGCAATCTCAGCAGCGCCATCAGCTCATCCACACGAGTCCTTTTTAAAGAAGGCCATTAAATATTGGTTATGATACACAGATTTATTATTTTGCACATTTGTTGCATGGATGTACTTACTCACCATTAACAGTGTAGACTAGAGAAGCACTGAAGCTGAATTTTATTTCTAACCTGTGTACGGCTGTTAACTGAGGTGTGAATTTGCTGCACAAACAAAGAAATAAATAAATAAGGCCAAACACTAAAAATAGTGATGTCCTGATTTTTTTTTTGTTTTTGTTTTTTTACTTTAACTGTGGAAAAGATGACCAGTCAGCTATTTTGTAAATTACTGGTCAACAAGTAAAAACCCCTACTGCAGTTCCATAAGCCTCGATACGATCACATACATTGGCATTATTCTGATAGAGTTCTACTTTCAGTCTTGATGGCTTCAGACAGTATGTGGTTAAGATACACCAAATACTTTTTAACATTTGAGAGTTTCACTTGCTGGCAGCAGCTACAGCTCCTGTGGTTGTGTGATAAAGAAGGGTGTGTGTGTTTGTGTGTGTGTGTGTGTGTGCATCTGAGTGTGAGTGCGTGAGTTGTATGAAACAGCAGGATACACCAGTGAGTGTTCAGTTCTGCCTGAGAGAGGCTCTCAAAAGAGAAACCAAGCAGAGAGACATGCTGAGTATCAGAGAAGCACAAGGGCAGAAATGACTGCTGCCATTCCGATAAGCATAAGTATGCTAATACGCACGTATATATGTGCACTCACATTAGTTATTAAATCATACATGAATATTCACACTGATGCTAATGTATGTGGAGCTATTTTCATACAAATGCAATTTAAATCTTTACAATGTACTTTTTTGCATTCTTGTATATACATTTACAAATCCCTTGTTGCACTACATGATTACAGCTTGCGGGGTTTCGACTGAAACATTACGTTTTTTGAGGTCAAGGCGAAGTCAGTCGTTGCTTTCGAGTGGTTTCAGTAACTGGGAACTTACAATTTTCATATTTGGAACCTGATGAAGCCATATTTACAAGTAAGAAGCTCTGGGTTCTCGGTGACACACAAGTTTATAAGATACAGGAAACCTTTGTTGAGTGATGAAAATAAAGGAACTAGACTGTACGCGTTTGTTTTTAGCTAAAAAATGTTCAGATGTCTTTGAAAAGCTGTTTGATAAGAATAGAGGCAGTAGGTAGATATGAAGAATAGCATGAAATAATATAGCTGATGCCTCTTGCATTTTTGTCACAGCTTCATTGAATGAAGTGCAAATATTTCTTTTAATATGAAAAAGAACAAACTCATTCTTTTTTCTGTGAGTGTAATCATAACGACTTGCTCATGAGCTGGCACGTACGATCTTTAAAAGAACCATATGCGGCATGAGAGCGGAGGAGGGCGGGGCTTAAACACAAAGATTCCCTTTTAAACCAATTATCAACATTTTGTAGCTTGCATAAACTGGCAGCTGATTATTTAATTATTAAAGTGAGATATAAATTACAAGCTGAATGAGTGATTCCCAAATGTCATATGACCACGAATCATACAAAAGTTGGGTCACAAAACTGACTTTACAATTTCTGCATTTCATTCCAGTGTGCTTTATTTCAGCATAAATATTAATACTTATAACATATGAATGTACATTATACGTTTGTAGACACAAAAATATACATACTAATACCCTACAAATCTGAAAGTGCATGCAAAAAGTACACGGTTGGCTCATTCTCTATATCCTCTACAAAAAAAAAAAAAAATACAGGCCTAGTTTCACTAAGAACTGCAAATTATCTCTGTGTTGTAATGATACGTTCTGCCTTGACGTTCTACTACTGTGTAATTGCAGAAACAGAAATGCTCATGCGTAACACCCCCTCTCTGCACTCGCTGTTCTGGCTGCTGATCGCTGCCACATCTTCCATGTTGCCATTAAATGTGTGCCCACCCCTGCAGCTGGCATCAGTCCTCTTGGCCTGAGGAGCTGCTGGCATCCTTGGGTATGAATACCCATCTCTTGTCCACCCCTCTCTTCTCTCTTTCAACTCCTTCTTTCACTTTCTCGTTCTCGTTCTCCTTTGCTGTGCCAGGAGTACTGCCACCTGGACACTGGTCTCTGTGGGGATGTGCTGGAACGAGTGTCACTAACAAGCCTCTCACATCCTCAGCCAGCCGTCATCATCATCATCATCATCGTCGTTGTCGTCATCATCATCATCATCATGCACATCCACCTCCTCACCCTGGCATCATTTCCTCCTCTCTGCTTTCAGTGCTTATTTGATTCTGATGCCAAAACTGCCGGTATCTCTCACACACGCACACACACACACACACACACATACACATAACCACAGCTGCAAGCTTCATATTTGAGTGATGAATTACAGAACAGCAGTTTTTAAGACACTTTATAATGGAATCATGATCTCTGAGGCAGCCTTTATTACACGGGTAACTGATTAATCCTGCTCAGGGTCACAGTGGAAACAATGGGCATGAGGTGGGAATACACCTTGTATGGGACATCGGTCCATTACAGAGCACCGTAAACACATGTTCGTGAACTCATTCACACCTTGGTGCAATTTAGATTAAAGAATTGGCATATGGTTTTGGGAGACGGGAGGAAACCATAGAACCCACATAGACACAGGGAGAACATGAACAGAAACTCCACACAGACAGTATCCCAAGTTCAGCATTGAACTAGAACCCTGGAACTGTGAGGTGGCAATGCTACCATTTTATTTTTCACGTTGTTTATACTCTCACCCACCACTTTATGGGTGGACAGAAAAGCATCTCAGAACGCACACCATGTCTAACTTTGAGGTAGATTCAGCAGCACGTGACATGTTGGGTTCCACTCCTGCCAGCCTTGAACAGGAATTTGAGGCTAGAATGGACACAGGCTCACCATAACTGGACAGGTTGGGGAGAAAAAAATCATCTCCTGGTCTGAAGAATTAAGATGGCAGGATCACAATTGACATCAACAGCATGAATCAATAGACAGTTCATGGTGGTGGTGGTGGTGTAATGGTGTGGGGAACGTTTGCTTTCACACACTGGGACCCTTAATACCAATAAAGCATCATTTGTATGCCAAGGCTATCTGTGCATTGTTTCTTCCAGCAGGATAATGGGACCAGTCACAGAGTACAAGTCGTGGTTCTATGAACAGGACACTCACTACGTTTGCATTAACAAAATATTATGGTTTTTGAGTTTTGCTTATCTTGAAAAAGACAATATCAGCGCTGTCATATGAAAGATAGTGATCTCACCCCATACAGTACACCCAGCCTTATAAGAGGAGTCAAAAACAGAGAGTAACCTCGGACTTCAGCTTGTTGGTCCGGCGGAACACTAGAATGCCTGACTTCAAACCCCTCTCTCTCCACATAGTCCTCGTTTACAAAGTGCTCGCTACAAACCCTAGGGTTAGGACTAACTGGAGGATTCTTTTGTTTCAGTGCAGCTAGTTAACGAAGAAGTAGTGCCTGCCGCTTAAGAAGCATGTAGTATAAAAGTGGACAGTTTTTCTTTGGTTTTTGATTGTTGCATTCAGGGGCAATACAAAAGTGACCCCCTTGCATCACTTTTTAGTCTGGATTTCCTTATTTCCCATTGCCTCAGTGATTACCAGTGCTGTCATTAGTGAGTGAATGTGAAAAAATGTAGGACTTCCAAGCCAACCAACCTCATAACATCACTTCCTTCGACTGGACTCAATGGCACTGCACTTGCTTGAAATAGTAATATTGATTACTCATTATTTTTAAAACAGTTACACTGACAGTGTTAAACCGCTCAGGATTTTAAAAGTGGGAATCCATTTTATAAAATTATGCGAAGTTCATCTAGTGTTTCCTGTCCTCTTTAAAAACTCCAATTGAGACGTATATTCCGAATTCTCTCTATACCTGTGGAAAGAATTGCCTTTAAAAACAAATAATATCAGCATCTTAATCAGAAAATGCTATTCGGAATAAGGCTAGATTTGGAATCTTCAAATGGAATATGCTGTTTACATGAGCCGTATCAAGTTCCAAATATTGTCATATTCGGAAATATAGTACAATATTAGTGTGCATGTAAACGTACTTCATTGGCTATGTCATTGAATCCAATTGATTACCTTTAGGATGTGGAAGCTGAGAAATCTGCAGTGATTATGTGATCTAATTGCCAATAAGTCTCTCTCTCTCTCTCTCTCTCTCTC
>JAQQZR010000018.1:12095273-12107626 GCA_030068235.1 Notoglanidium macrostoma | reverse complement strand
ACGCTTTGCATTGCACTTGGTGATGTATGGCTTGGATGCAGCTGCTTGGCCATGGAAACCCATTCCATGAAGCTCTCCACGCACTGTTCTTGAGCTAATCTGAAGGCCACATGAAGTTTGGAGGTCTGTAGCGACTGACTGTGCAGAAAGTCGGCGACCGCTGCGCACTATGCGCCTCAGCATATTGGCTGCCGTAATGAGGATATCAGGAATAGATGCCAGTCACTCCAAAATCACAAGGCTGGATGAATGCCATTTATAAATACGTTAAGAGGTAATCTTACTAGTAAAGAAAATAATGAAAAAAAACATTTGCTTAATGCAGCTTGATAATCTTGCTTCTTCTCATTGTCTCCAAACTTGCATAAATGCAAACAAAACACACAATCAGTTTAGCTGCAGCAATGATGTCAAAGCAAATTCATGTCAAAGCTGGAATTACCAGTTCTACGTATAATTTTAGTATTATTGTTTTACCCCCTCACAGCTCGGGGATTGCTGGTTCGTTCCTGAGTGTAGGTTCCTGTGTTCCCTTATATCCATTTCTTATATCTTACATTTGTTTCCTTTGGGGATTTTCAGTTCCACCTAAAAAAAAAATCATGCTAGAAAGGTAGGTGTAGGTAGAACCATTTGCATTGGTGGAAACAGGGTAATGCTAAGCAGTGAAAGACCAAATACACTCATTGGAAAATAAAAATTTTAAAAATGTGAACCCCCTAAGCTAGCTCACCGGTGATTATGGTTTAACGATGTAATCGTGTTTTTAGATTGCCTGGATGGAACACAGATCTGCTGTTCATAATAAACCTGTCATCCCCTAGGTCTATGTGATTGTAAATGTACACACGTACACACAGACACATTGATACAGACACACACCCAGAGTGACAGTGCTGGGATGGCAGCAGGTAGAGTCTCATTTGGCACAGATGTAGATAAACAGAGTAAGACAGCGTAAAGGAAAGCAGCAGGACAAACCCGTCAGGATGCAGAGCACTGAGAAGAGGCTGTAATATTCCACACTACACTGACAAACACACATTTACTGAATCTGTACTACACAACATAATAAATGAATAATGATTTAACTTGGCTAACTGGTGTAGTTTAATGTTTCTCCTGTGTTAAACACAAGGTTTGTCAATCATTATATAATAGCGCTGTTAAATTTTTAATTCTGATGAAAGAAAGGACAAACTAGTGTAAATATGTGTGTATATACAGTCCCAGTCAAAAGTTTGGACATACCTACTCATTCATAGGTCTTTATTTTGACTATTTTCTATATTGTAGAACAGTAGTGAAGACATCAAAACTAGGAAATAACAAAAAAGTAAACAAAAAAGGTGTTAAAAAAACAAAACGTTTCATATTTTGGATTCTTCAAAGTAGCCATGTTATGACATGCTATTGGCAATATGTTAACCAGCTTCATGAGGTAGTCACTTCGATTGCGTTTCAATTAATAGGTATGCCTTGTCAATAGTTAATTATTGGAATTTCTTGCCTTCTTAATGCCTTTGAGATCAGTTGTGTTGTGTTGAGGTAGTGTTGGTATTCAGTAAATAGCCCTATTTGACAACTGTAGTAATCCATATTATGTCAAGAACTGCTCAAACAAGTAAAGAGATACAACAGGCCATGAATAAGTCTTTTAAGTGATAAAAATAAAGAAAAAACATTGAATTAGAAGATATGTCAAACTTTAACTGGTACTGTATATGGTGACGTTTTCTGCTGGAAGATACTTATTTAGCATTTTCAGTAGAGGCATCCAGTGTCATCATGCTTTCAGAATTGAGGGCTTTGAGTTTTCTTAGTAACATGACAAGCTACATTTTACACATTACATATTACTTTTTACAACCCCCATTCCAAAGAAGTTGGGACATTGTGCAAATTGTAAATGAAAACAGAATGCAATGGTATGGAAATGGTATGGTATAGACATTGTCGGTGAACACAATTTGCTGTGCCAACTGATCCAGAAGCACCGACATCTTCCCTGGGCCAAAGCTCATTTAAAATGGACTGTGGCTATGTGGAAAACTGTTCTGTGGTCAGATGAATCTAAATTTGAAATTATTTTCAGAAACCAGGGACACCGTTTCATCCGGACTAAAGAGAAGAAGGACCACCCAGCGTGTTATCAGCGTTCATGTTCAAAAGTCAGCATCTCTGATGGTATGGGGGTGCATTAGTACATATGGCATGGGCAGCTTGCATATCTGGAAAGACACCATCCATGCTGAAAGGTATATCCAGGTTCTAGAGCAACATATGCTTCCATCCAGATAATGTCTCTTTCATGGAAGACCGTGCATTTTCCAATATGACAATGCCAAACGTCACACATCATGGCTTTGTAGAAGAAGGGTCTGGATACTGAACTGGCCTGCCAGCAGTCCAGATCTTTCACCCATTGAGAACATTTGGTGCATCATAAAACGAAAAATACGACACAGAATACCTAGGAGACTTGAGCGACTAGAATCTTGTATCAGACAAGAATGGGACAACATTCCTGTCCCAAAACTCGAGCAACTGATCTCCTCAGTCCCCAGTCATTTAGAGACTGTTGTTAAAAGAAGAGGGGACGCCACACAGTGGTAAACTTGGCCTTGTCCCAACTTTTTTGAGGCGTATTGCTGCCATTACACTCAAAATTACCTTATTTTTGCCTTAAAATGATACATTTTCTCAGTTAAAACATTTGATATGTTTTCTATGTTCTGTTATGAATATAATAGGGGTTTAGGAGATTTCCAAATCATTGTATTCTGTTTTTATTTACAAGTTGCATAACATCCCACATTTTTTGGAATAGGGGTTGTACATATTCAAGAGAGTGAAACAAAAAGAGGTTAGTAAAAAGGTCTCTGTTTATTGCTGCTATAACATAGGCCTACAGGTTAACGGGAACCTATGGTCACAGACTATAAATGTATAAAATGTATAATGTGTCATTCTTTAATAAATTACAATTTTACAATTGCTAGTGTTGTCAAGTTGATGTGGTAGAAGATAATGTAGTACGATGTGCTGTTATTGGAAAATAGTCAATTTCATGGTCATAATAGCCTACAGTGATTGATTATTTTCAGAACTGATTATTAACAGCATGTCCCATTATGTTTTATTCTGTACATATTTATCTAATAGCTAATAAGATTAAAGTCAAGAACAGACAACTGTGGCAAAATGTCTCAGTGTTTCTGTTCATCAGCGCCTGTAGCTGTTGCCACCCAGTCTACGTTTTATGAGTCCTTGCCTGCCAGAGGGTTTATCCAGTGGAGCTTCAGGACTAATGCTGCTTAGATCTGTTTCTTTTTTCAGACAGTGATCAAGTGTTTCTACAGTGAAGCGCCTGTTTCCATAAGCAGCTCACACACACATTGACAAGCTTAACCTCATTTCAATTCAAGTGAGTGTAATGTAAAATTGGGATCAAATTAATATTTTGCAGACAAGACGCTTATCAGTACACTATATAACTATATAAATGTATGGATAGGAGGAGGGTTATATTTTTATCTCTTTGTTGGGACCAAATGTCCCCACCATGATAGAAATACATGATCTTGTGGGGGCATTTAGTTGCTTCCCGTTAAGAATTGTTCTTTTTAACAAAGAAAAATGCATCTTTTATTTGTATTAGGAAAGCAGCTATACTTTTCCTTTTGGTGAATGATAAGTTTAAGGTTAGATGCAGGTGTAGTATTATTTCGGTATGTTAATGTTTTGGGTATGATCAGTTGCAAAATACCTAACAGAATTAGAATTATAAAAGTGTGTATGTGTTTTTGTGCTGGGAGTGCATGGAGAGTGATTTACTGTCTGGCTGTCTTGTGATGCTAAGCAGTCCTGGCTGAGGGACTGGTTAGCTCTAAGCTATAGTGACAATGACAGCTGCTAAGAGAGAGAAAGAGCAAGTGAGAGAGTTATACTGCCTCATCTGCCTCGACAGAGACGCAAGAAAGCTTTATCAGGACAACGAAGCTCTCCAACTCACACATCTGCACAGCTCTGCTTAGCCTGAAGGGGAAAAAAAAAGTTTCCTGATTTCATATGGACACAGCAGTTAATACTGAAAACTAACTACATTGTCTAACTTCTGTGAAGCCCGAAAAGCCCTGAGGCTCAAAAAACAAAAGCTGCTCAGCTCTCACGGGTAAGCTACATGTCTTCAGCTGTTAACAATAATGTTTAGCTGAATTTCTCATAAATGTCTCACTGTTAAATTTTTTTCACACAACAGTGTCAACAATGACTATGTCTGGAAAAGTATCTCAAATTGATGGAACTTCATCCTACCACTGAAAAGCCTGGGAACAAATCTGTACATTATTTAGGGAAATTGTATCATCAATGTTTCTTTTACGCCAAAAAATAGCTCAGCAGCAATCTCATCGAGATGTTGTTCCAAGGGTCCGGGGACCATGGCCCTCTAAAAACAGCACATCTGATGATGGAAAACGTCAGAAGAGATGCAAGGGCAGCTGTGAAAAGAACCTGTCTTCTGCAGAGTGCCTCCGCAAACATGCCACCATACACTTTGGCTACAGCACCCTCAGTCTGTCTATGAGGGGCCTGGATGAGGCTCCAGCTGACCTATGGGAGCTCTATGAGCTTGGCAAGCTCAACTTGTCCCTTAACTATCTATACTCTCTACCTTCTAGTCTGGGAAATATGAAGAACCTTGTGGTGCTTAACATATGGGGGAATGAGTTGGAGAAACTTCCCCCAGAGATTGGGCTCCTCCAGAACCTAAAGGTACTGTTTGCCTATTGCAACCGCCTTAGTGAGGTGCCTGAGGAGCTGGGCTACTGTGCCAAACTCGAGGTTCTCAGCCTTGCCAACAACCAGCTGACACGGCTCCCAGGCAGCCTGGTCTCCATGCACAAGCTGGCCAAGCTAAACCTGAGCCACAACCGTATGTCACATGTCCCCACTTGCATCTATGCCATGAAGGAGCTTGTGTTCCTGCATATGGCTTACAATGTCTTGGAGAACATTGCCAACCAGATCCAGGAACTAGCCAACCTCAAGATTCTGATATTAGAAGGAAACAACATCCACACCCTACCCCGGACTCTGTGCCATTTGACTGACCTGGAGCTCCTCAATGTGGATTTCAATGACCTGCAGAGCATACCAGTGGAACTGTACATGCTCAAGAATCTCAAAAGGCTGGCATGTCATCCACTCGATAAGGGGCTACATATAGTTCATAATCCACTCCTTAAACCTCTACAAGAAGTGCTACAGGGAGGACTGAATGCTTTGTATAGCTACCTCAAATCTGCCTGAAACTTGGAACTCCAACTGCCGGAACCTTTACCTTAAAGCACAGGTTGCCAACCATGATTCTAGAGCATCCCCTTTCTAACACAATTTACTATTTTACTTTCTCTAACACACCCACTTCAATTCTGGAAGAACTCTTATTTAGCTATTTCAATCAGGTGTGTTAGGAGTTGAGAAAACATTAAAATGTGCATGACAGGGGTTACTACAGAACCAGTGCTGAGAACCTGTGCCTTAATGTGTAAAGCTAAAGTAAAATATTATTTCCTGGTGATGCACATCATTTGGCTAAACTACAAAGTGCCAGTAGTCAGCTAGAGCCAATGTTTTAGCAAACCATTAAGAAAGTTTGAAGTTCTGTAGTGATTGGGAGGCTAAGCAACTAATATTCATAACATACAGCATGTTTCAAAAATTTGCTTTTTAGTGTCTTAATCATTGCACAGCTTGAAAATTACTTAATGATTTATATATTTATATTACCTTTAGTCATGTGGTTTGTGAGTGTATTTTTGAGTATTTAGCTCACTAATTCTGAGGTGTTATTTTGTCCTCTGGCTACATTTAGGCCAGTTTACCTTGGACATATCTCTGAAGTATTTATTGATGCCCATGTGAGACTTGCATTTTAACAAGTATTACAATCCACACCAGTGTTAGAGGTGATTTCTTTTCATTTGTGTGCTACTTGTAGCATTGGGGTGGATAGCCCTTGGTCATTGGGCTCAGTGGTCATAGAGCTCGGTGACCCTTGGCACAACCCAACTCAATCTTGAAGGACTACCAAGAATAAAGTCCAAGGACCACTTGGCCCAAAGTCCGAGGTCAACCCAGCAGAAGGACCATCCAGTCTAATGCTCAAGAACCCTGCAGTGTATTAAGAACTGTGAAGCATAAGCCCCATAGAAAATCAAAGAAATCCATTGCTCAAGGAAAACAAACCCCAGTGCCTAAAGAACTAAGACCAACTACCCCAACAATCAAAGACCACCCAGGCCAAAGCTCAAAAACCACCCAGCCAAAAGTCCAAGGACCAGACAGTCCAATGCCCAACGACTACTGAGAACAATGCCCAAAGAGCACCCAGCCCAATGCCCAAGGACTTCCCAGTCCAACACCCATAGTTCACCAAGTCCAACAACAAAAATTCTGGTTGGAATTTGTGAGATTGCTATTTAAAAAGCAAAATAGTCAGGTTGCAACAATGCTAACTAACGGTAATCACATTAGGTAGACTGCTAGCTGTCCTAATCATGAGAGGCTCATTTACTGTTTGAGCGTTCTTTTCAAGGACAACCATTTAATAAGCTAGTAATTATGGAAATGAAAATAAGCTTTAAACAGCTGGGAGGCAGTTTGCCATTTTACTTATCCACCTCTAGCCACATATAAACAGACTGTGCCATGTTTGAATTATATGTAACATGCATTTTTAATCCCTAATTCTTGTGTAGAAGAATGATTTTCCAATAATCCCAAATATAAATGCATTATGAAAACTGTGATGGTTAAATTGATACAGAATCTCTCAACGCTATCAATGAACATTTGTAACCATAGTGTGTGTTGTCATGTTGTCAGCCTTGGTCATAAGAGTAGCATCTCTATTTCAGTCTTTTAGCCCTGTTAAGCTGTGAGCTTAACACCACACAGCTTTTATCACAGGCCAGCACAGTTCTAGACCACTTGTTCCTACTTTCCACACACATTTGCTGACATATTAGTGTATTTATGGATGGTGTTATTGACCGTTAACAATGCTGATGCTAAACTTTAAAGGAATACTCCAGCAGTCTTTCAGTGGAATCTTTGTCCAGCATAAGTGTAGCATAAGAATTTCAACACATTTTTAGTGATGAGAAAAGAACACATAATTCACATGATTTTTTTTTTTGGTTAAATTTCATTAAAATAATATAAAATGCAAAAACAAAACTAAAACCATATTACTTTAAAAGAAATGATATAGATTTAGTACTTAATTTACAAATAGATTATAAAAATATGTTGTACAGTATAAACACATAATTATTGCCTGCCCCAGCATCTGCCCTCCAACAAGACCTCTATTATTAAGTGAGTTTGACATAAAGGTTTTATGTTCATTTATCAATCCTGGGGAAAGTTTCTTGTCCATGGAAATGGTTACATATGCAGTATTTACAGTAGATAGTTGAATATTTCGTTAATCTGCATCACCAGAGAGAAATATTTTGGCTCTTACAAAATGCAGAGAGAAATCTATACTTATATGAAAAATGTATTATTGGGGAGGAAGCCAACATGCATTCGCCACAACAAATATTCACATATAAATATGCAAACTCTTAAAAGCAGTCATGCGGTCACCCCTAGCCCACACACACACATGCACAGCTCACGCTGATCGTTCAAGGCAAATGGAAACTATGGGGCTGGTGGGAGAAAGATAGTCTGGGGGCGTTGGGAAGTTTTAGTGGGATTAAAATTTGATTAAAGTTCCACTCCATCAACCAAGTCAGTGCTGTCACGCCTCTCTTTGAATCCAAAGGCTAATTAAATTATTTCAAGAGGAACAAAAGATAATCCTCATATCTATTTATGTACCGCAGACAACAAAAATACTTATATCCTATAGGTCGTTTTATAACCTTGCATGATTAAACTTTAAAATTGGAGTCATGGAATTTTTTGCTGGTCTGTTTCTTCGTGCAGTTTAAATATTCTTTACTTGTTAATGACAGAGGTAATCACAGTATGGGACTTTATAAAGAGAAGGCTGTTCATTAATACTCTTTCGCTGGCTCTTAAGGCCGTACATTATGTCACTTGTTCATTGTTGTGATTTACATGTGTATTACAGCTAAAATATTTATATTGGCAAAACAACGCAGTTGTAGAAATTTTTGTTTCCTAGATCACTCAACCTCTCAAGAAGATTTTCTGGTCCTCTATACATCTTGAAAAGTTTCTTCAAGCCTGCTGCAATGTTTTTAATTGTAGAAATGCAACCTTCATATGATGGGAATATTGAGTGAGAATCACAGATTGTCAGAACATTGCAGGAATGTTATTTCTGCCACATCACCGATTAACCTTTATGGAAATGATAGAATATTTGTTTATTCGTCTTCTTGTGAGGGTCCTGGTGGATCTGGAGTCTCCTGGGAACACTGGAGAGACTACAACCCAGATGGTACACCGTCAATCTCAAGGTACTGTGCGCACACTCATGTTTTTGGGATGTAGGATGAAACCCGAGAATGTGCAAAAATCAGCATGGACAGCCTTCCGAGCTCAGGAACAAACCAGGGACCCTGGATTTGCAAGAGAGCAGTGCTATCTGCTGCCTCACCTCGCAACCCATCTGAACTGCGTTGCTAAATGTTGTTCTGTTAGCAGGATAATTATTGTTGTATCAGGATGTCACAATTTCTACAGTTTCAAAACTAAGCTTAGGCTTAGGGTTATTTAACTTGAAATCGGAATGACCTTTTTTTTCCCTTGCTGGTGTTCATGATTATATTCAGCACAATACATCAGTGTCAGTGACTTAATAGACAAAAATTAATTCTTTTCCATAACCTTCACTCCATAACCTTCCCACAAAGTGCATGAATACGTCAACATGCATGTGTAGGTTGGAAAATAATATTAATCAGTCATATCCTGTTATTGTCACCAGTTTAATCCAAACCATATTATGGAATACAAATTCTACATAATATCTGTTTCATGACAGTACAATTGGTGCATTTGAGTATATTATGGCTTAAAAGTAAACCACATTAATTTTCATAATAAATGTAATTATCAGCCATGATGTAGTCATACATCATGAGAAGAAGAGTTATAGCATAAAAGAATGTAATTTTATTTCTATTTTTATTCCTCCTTCTGTGGTTAGAGCACAATAATTCCCTCTATGGGAAGGATGACGCTACTGCACCACATTATGAACACCACATCCTTCCTGAAAACACACTTCACTCTAAGGATACCTAAAATAAGCATACTCAAATGACCTCTAACGACCCCTACATGCTGACACTGAGAAAATTATATTCAGCATTCATTACATTTATTATTCAAATTGCCTGTACTTGAAAAGCCCAGATGTATTTGACATTTTAGATATTCTGGGTATATTTATGCACTTAAAATGACCCTTTTGCTTTTACCCTGAAAATCTTGATTTAAAATGAAAGAAAGGAAAAGTGTAGAGGACATCAAACTCCTCTTGCTGCATTGTCATGGAGATGCTGTTTACTCCCGTATGCCTTTGCCTGTCTTGCATACAGTTTGCTAAGGCTGTACTCTGAAGACGCATCTTTGCAAAGGTCAGGCCTGTTATTTGCAGTAATCAGCACTGCATGATAACAAATATCAAACATGGCCACCAATCAGCTAATCAAGTAATGATGCTTAGACCCTTTGGCGAGGTCAGAGAGGGGGAGCGCATGTTAGCCCAGAGAAGGCTAATTAGCAGAAGACATCTTAAGCATGCAATCAAACTAATGTATAGTGTTTGTACTCCGAGTCTGGATTCTTGTGTGTGTGTGTGCGTGTGGAGTGTGTGTAATTGTGTGTGTTAGTCTCTCTGTGTTGATGTTTCATTCCAAGGTCATTTCTCAGTGGTCAAGTCTTATCATGCCAAAATTTAAAACCACAGACACAGAGAGTATATTGCCCAAGACTTTCAGGGCACAAAACAACCAATTTATTTCAATCCAAACCACAAATTAATTCCTGTGCGACCCACATATCTGTTTTGCCGAGTAGTCAGTGGGTGTTTGTGATTTTGATTTTTTTTTTTTTTTACATTCAACTTCATGCTACATTGTTGCAAGATTGCAAATGAGTTCTGGGTTTTGAGTGTGGTTTTAATCATCCAACTTTCTGCCAGAAAACTAGTTCTAGTTCAGTGCTCATGCGTAGACCTATTTTCTGTCTTGTAAAATGGAAGTTGCCTCATTGTCTGTTAAATGACGGTTTATGAAAGCACAATCATGTCTGTGACTTATGGAGTAGGTAATTGCAAGCTAAGCCAATAACAGTTCTATTCCTGATACACATTAGGAATAACAGTCCTCATAACTACCTTGACTCATCTTCCTAACCTTATCAGACCCAAACAACCTTGCATGGAAAAGGCCTTGGTGTAAATGATTTGAGTTTCAAGTTTGCTGCTTGTGACTTGTTATTGGCTTGGCTTGTGCCTACTGCAAATCAGAGCCATGCTGACATTCAGTATAATCGCACTCTTGATCATGCAATATTGCTTTTATGCAACTGTTCTATGATATTGAGTAAGTGACATTTCGGACACAGTGTGGCCAAATGTTCTGTTAATTTTGGAAATTGATCCAAAAGAAACCACATTCACTTTATAACACATTGGCTAGCCGGCTAGCCAGGGCACATCGATTTGTACGTAACCATTAAAAGAGTGTCCGGTGAAATCTGCGTCCATTTTCCTTTTCATCTTAATTGGTTGAGCTTTCATATTTTATGTCAAAAGTTAAATTCCTGAAAAGTATCCTTTGCCATCATCTGATGATGATGTTGCTAACACTACTGTCATAACCATTTTGAAATAGGAAGTGGAATTTTACGTGGTGAACACAGGTGAGTGATACACACAGTGAACCGTCCCAGTGTGGAACTCCTGAAATGTCAATCAACAAATCAAAGTGGACTGGAACTAACCATTGTATAAATTGTCTATAATATACATCAGTAGTGTTACTGTTGAATTTAGGCCATTGCATGAAATGGCAGACAAAGAATTTGTCAAATGAAAATTCTAAACAAACACATGGTGCTCCATGACCAATTGAAACTCGAGTCTGAAAATGGAAGCAAAAGTTAGTATCAGGGTATAAGACATTTACTAAAAAAATAGGAATTGTGCAACATACCTTACACGTATAATACACATAGTGCAAGGAAATGCTGAATGACTTGGGAATGTGGTGGTTTAGTCTGACTTTTTAAAAACTGTAAACTTTTCTCAACTACTATTTATTATTTACCATTTTCAAACATGGTAAATGGGAAATTAGTATCCTTGGCAAATTAAGATCCATGTTTGTATGGCAGATCATACTTTTTTTACACAATGACCCCCTTAAATTTCATTGATAGTCAAGCCAAAACAATTTTGGTGTATGACGTTCACTTATTTAGCATTGAACTAGAAATACAGTGCTAAGGGAGCTAATAAGTAAACCATTTATTTCTATGACATACAGTATACGTCCATTATTTGTTCCTAACATTAGTGAAAAACTGAAGAAGCAAACTTTTCAGACAGTAGATATGTCTGTGCTGGATGACTACATTTATATGAATTTCATTTGTTTCTGAAGTATTTCTTTTATGTGCTTGGCTGGGCTGCACAAAGTGACAGTGATCTTAAGCTACAAGCATGGCCTACACCAAGCAAGCATGTCATGCAATAAGCCAGGAGGTGGCATGGTGGCGCAGTGGGCAGATGTTGCCTTGCAGCTCCTGGGTCACAGGTTCAAAGGTGAGCACTAAAGAAGTTTAATATCTGTGTGGAATTCCTGTGCATGTTCTTCCTGCATCCCTGATAGGTTTTTTCAGGGTTCTCTGGTTTTCTCCCAACTGCCAAAAACATGCTGGTAGGTGGATTGGTTATGAAAAATTCCCCCTAGATGTTTGTGTGTGTGTGTGTGTGTGTGTGTGTGTGTGTGTACATGAGTTTTTATACCCTTATGATGACCAAATGTCCTCACAAGGATACTAAGATTTGATAATGTACTCACAAGGCCAAAATGGTCAAAATTGGACCTCACAAGGAAATGTTTTTTTTTTTTTTTTAAACAAAAATAAGAAAAAATAAAAGCCAAAACGTTTCCTTCTCATTACTGAGCTTAAGGTTAGGTTTAGGTGCACGTATAGCATTAATTAACTACATTAATCATTATATCAATGGAAGGTCCTCATAAGGGCAATAAAACCACACTTTGTGTGTGTGTGTGTGTGTGTGTGTGTGTGTGTGTGTGTGTGTGTGTGTGTGTGTGTGTGTGTGTGTGTGT
>JAQQZR010000018.1:12054045-12067258 GCA_030068235.1 Notoglanidium macrostoma | reverse complement strand
CTCTCTCTCTCTCTCTATCTGTCTCTCTCTCTCTCTCTCTCTCTCTCTCTTTCTCTCTCTCTCTCTCTCTCGCTCTCTCTCTCTCTCTTTCTCTCTCTCTCTCTCTTTCTCTCTCTCTCTCGCTCTCTCTCTCTTTCTCTCTCTCGCTCTCTCTCACTCTCTAAAATTCTCTAAATAAGAGAAATGAAATCAGGGAGGTTCATTGGCTGAGTAGTCTGAAAATGCAATCTAACCAAAGCAGTGAGCGATACTGAGCTGATGGAGAAACAGACAGTGAGCTGAATGAACAGAACTGCTGCATCACATTTCACAATAATCCTCTTTATAACAGCAGTGTACTGTAACACCACTGTAATGATACAACCATTCCTCATCATCTGTTATCCAATCAGTGCTGCCGCCACTCTCTCTCTGTGTGTGTGTGTGTGTGTGTGTGTGTGTGTGTGCGCGCGTGTCAGTACTGTCATACACATTGCCTCAGGCTATGGCATGCTGTTACCCATCTCTCTCTGTCTCTCTCTCACTCTTTCTGTCTCTCTCTCTCTGTCTCTCTCTCACTCTTTCTGTCTCTCTCTCACTCTTTCTGTCTCTCTCTCTCTGTCTCGCTCTCTCTGTCTCTCTCTCACTCTTTCTGTCTCTCTCTCACTCTTTCTGTCTCTCTCTCTCTGTCTCGCTCTCTCTATCTCTCTCTCACTCTCTCTCTGTCTCTCTCTATCTCTGTCTCTCTCTCTCACTCTCTCTGTCTCTCTCTCTCACTCTTTCTCTCTCTCACTCTCTCTCTCTCTCTCTCTCTCTTGCTCTCTGTCTCTCTCTGTCTCTCTCTCTCACTCTCTCTGTCTCTCTCTATCTCTGTCTCTCTCTCTCACTCTTTCTCTCTCTCTCTGTCTCTCTCTTGCTCTCTGTCTCTCGCTTTCTGTCTCTCACTCTCTCTGTCTCTGTCTCTCTCTGTCTCTCTCTCTCGCTCTCTCTCTCACTCTTGCTGTCTGTCTCTCTCTCTCTGTCCCTCTCTGACTCGCTGTCTCTGTCTCTCTCTCTACAGTTTATCATTTACCATCATGTCATACCCAGTATTACTTGGTCTGTTCTATTCTATGCTGCTTTGTTTTTTATTTCATTTTGTTCTGTTCTAATATTTTCTCTCCTATTCTGTTCTTTTGTTCATTCGGTTCATTTTTATTAAATTCTATTCTATTCCACGTCCATCCGTTTCCTTTCCCTGCCACACTCAGTCACTGTGCTCTCCTTCTCACAGTAAGAGTGTCTCTCACTCTGCATGAAGTGCTGCTCTTACCATACACACACTACCTTCATATAGATTAACACTTAGGCAATCTCCCTCTGCTCCTGCATGTTTAAAGCACTAACCACAGATCCCTGCTGCCCCATTAGGAGCTTAAGACATCCACAGCTGCCTGGATGGCTATCAAAGACTAGTCGAGGAAAACAAAACGCGACGAGGAAAAACACACACACCGAGATTGAAGCCCCCCTTGAATTTGTAATAACAGTGTGCCTGTCGCTGTAGAAATTACAGGGCTGAAGAATCTCAGCATCAAGGCCCAAAGCTCAGGATCCGCACCGCCTGCATCGGAAACACACTGAAAGCTCATGCTTTGCGTGTGATGCGCTGGGTGATAAAAACGACAGCCTCAAAATCTGACACGGTAATAACAACGGTGATAACAGCTTGTGCCGATTCCGAGCTCCCATATTTGATGCGATACAGCAAACAGTAATTTGTGTTAGCGCAAACTGAGATCGGAGTGAAATGTATTTAGCTAATGATTCAATACAGTCCCATTGTTAGTAGAGGAAGAAATACACAGCTGGTCAATCTCTGTTTGAACAGACCTTATAGTCCAGCTACTGCTGTGATCACAAACCTGCAGATACAAGCAGTTATTTGTATCAAAGCTCCTTTGTAAACATAAAGGTTGTTTTAGATTGGATATGTTCTCTGAAGTGAAGAGGCCTTTTAGTCGTCAGTGGCAAGTCACCTGACCACTTAGATCAGCCATTTAAATCACACACACACATACACACACATTTATATATACATCCATATTCACACGATTGCACATTCTCCTTTTTTCTGTAACCATAGTTACTTTTTAGAAAAAATACCAATCCAGTTGTTTGTGTGCATTCATTTAGGTGTGTGTGTTTGTGTGTGTGTTTGGGTTTGTGTGTGTGTGTGTGTGTGTGTGTGTGGGAAATCTGTTGTTAATTGGTGACACGGGCTAGCAACTCGAAAGATATCGAAACTGTCAACAGCCATAACTGTTCCTTACTGTTTCTTTCAATCATTTCACTTCGTTTAAATTCAGCTTCATTTACTTGAGTCCTAGTGTCTCCAGCACAACTATGTTGCAGCAAATACCTAGAACACTTCAATAAACGATTAAAGGTGAAACGCCATAATAACAATCATAAAAATGGACAATATTATTGGCAGTCAGGGTCGTGGTAGTTTTCTTGTATCCCGTAAGCACTGATTCTGACTCGACCAATCGCTCAAATCCAAAATGGCGTCAGAAGTATATCACGAAACAGGAATTTCCTTGCTCGGACAGGAAACAAACCCAATAAGATCAAATGATTAAAACTAACCTACCCTGGCGGAAATATTATTTTCGCCGAATTACGTGACAACTCTACTAAGAATGGCATGTTATTATTACAGCTAAAAAACCCCACTAAAGTAACATGTGGGCAATCAATATTATCTACCACTATCTCAGTACTGGTGAGACATTTCTATTTTTCTCTCACTTTCTCACCCCTCCTACGTACAGGTTCATGGTTCCAGCCTCCGCTGGTGACAGCAGCACTCTCTCTTCCTCCTTTGTGTGCTCTTTGTGTTCTGTCCCACTCATCTGGCCGCCACCTTCGCAACATGGCACTTTTCTCCAGCTCAGATATGGGATTGCTTTCTCCCCTTCTGTTATTACCATGAGCGCTAGGCCCGACCTGGTTAGGGTGATTGCATAAATATTGAATGATAGGGAAGTGCACAGTAATGTGCTTTTATTGCTTAGGAGTTTTATTTATGTATTTATTTTGCGCACCGTATATGTGCCGTGAAGGCCCGGTGCTTTTTTGTGGCCCGTTATAGAATTATGTACCTGATCTACACTCCGAGTGCAAAGAAGGGTTTTTTTTCTTCTTCTTTTTTTTTTTTTTTCGCTGAGGGAGGCAGAAAATAAATAATCTCCCCTGCATATGGCTGTGAATATCGGCCTATTTACAGACCATACATAATGGTGTTCCAGGGCTCAAAAGGAAGGCAGGGATGGGACGTTTATTTCTCATGAAGATAGAGCGCTTTATCTTCTGCTTTGGCCTATTTCTACTATCCTTTCTACACACTCTCATTCTCTCTCACACACACAAGCAGGAAGCACACCCAGTGGGCCTGCATGGAGGAAGAATATCCTTTTGTGTCACTCATACAAACCTCTAAAGCCGTTTTCCTTTCGCCTTTACCCATCTGGTTAAAGTCTCCTTTCGCTTACTTTTTTCCCACTCTTCCTGTCTTCAACTTAGCTCAACATCTCCGCTAAGGGATACATATTGATAGGGATCCAGCACAACTGAAAAATCAGGATCTTTTTTTTTTCTTTTTTCCCCATTGTTTTTCGAAGCATACCGTGACCTGCTGGAGGCTTCTCCTGACCTCTGAGAGAGAGAGAGAGTAACAGATTTGGCGGATATAGAGATATGTGAGAACCCAGAAAGCTAACTAGCAGAGAAGATGGTTCCAGCATGATCTCTGTCTTCCTTTGGTAAAGACCTTCAGCTACACTTAAGAGTTAGAGAGAGCACAAACAAGTCGGAGAGTGAGAGAGAAGTGTTGGGGGAAGAGTGATGGCCGGAGAGCGAGCAGAGCGGAATAAGAAAGCCCTCTCCGCTCGTTTACACCTCGCCCGTCTTCAGCGCTCTCAGTCAAATCAAAATAAGGCCAAATAATTGCACAGATTATGCACAAGCATTAATTACACCTCTGATGAAAACTCAGGTCTGGTTTCACCATGTGCCAAATCTGCACCCAGAGATGAAATGCAAGGCAAATTAGCTTAGCTTTAATATGTTTTTCTCTGTTCAAGTGCCTCGCTCGGGTCGTTCACGACTCGCTACGTGGAAATTCAACCCACTCTCAGGTGCTAGACATCTCCGACTTCATTTGCGGCACAATTCGCAAAATGAATATGGATGCTTTCTTTGAAAGCTCCCTTTAAAACGTCCTCCCCTGCTGTTCAGAGTGACAGCGCTTATACCGTTTTAAAGAAACTCTGCGATATAATAAAACTCATTTTCAAGTGACAAATATAAAAGAATGACATTTAATTAAGCTAATATGCAGGAAGAGACTACTGGCTCTCTATATATAGCAATTTCACGCTGTAGATTGCAGAGGTTGCTATGGATAAAGTGTTTTCTTCAAACGCTACTTGTTGTTCCTGTAGATTGCAGAGGTTGCCATGGATAATGTGTTTTCTTCCAACACTACTTGTTGTTCCTGAACAAAGTGTCATTTTCTCCGCTTTAGGACTTTAAGATACAACCTCAGCACCACTGATATCTCTCCGGAATGTTATCATTTTTGCTTATCGCAACTTTAACCCAGATTTTTCCCTGAAGCCCACATGAGAGATGAGCCGAGCGTTGTGCTCTAGGCAGTGTGAATCATTAGGAGCTTAATGGACAGCAGAAAGCAACACTGCCACCCACTCTCCATGGACAGACTGTGTCTAACTGGCAGCTCCCAAAAGTTTCAACTTATCTTGACATCGTCTGCCATAAGATGACTATTTTTCTCAGGTTAGCACAACATGTGATGCAATTTCCTTTTTTTAAACTGCAGGATAAAGATGTGTAAGCACTGATATGGTTTCAGA
This sequence comes from Notoglanidium macrostoma, assembly GCA_030068235.1. NCBI lineage: Eukaryota > Metazoa > Chordata > Actinopteri > Siluriformes > Auchenoglanididae > Notoglanidium > Notoglanidium macrostoma. The sequence goes on along the minus strand of JAQQZR010000018.1, from coordinate 12,062,360 downwards.
ATTCGTGACCAAAAGCAGGTTTGAATGCCGAAGTATTTTTTTATTCATTTGCTAATATGTTTTTGTACCATTGTTACACAGTACATGATAGCGAATTCACTCACTGAGACTGAATGACAAAACTAAACTACGAGGTAATACCTAGCAGTGAACATTTCTAACTAGCATGCTGCCCAGGTGAAGGCGCCAAAGTTTTGCCCAGGAAACTGTGCTAAAAAGTGCTAGCTAGCATAATTTAACCCCAGAGTGTGATGATCCACTCAGCTAGTGAAGTGTCACTACATAGAATGTTTCTTCTCTTCTGATAACCTCTTCGTTTAACAGGTTTTATGTCCTGTTCTATATCCTTGCGTTTTGCTAAACTATTCCACTCCCGATGGCCAGACCACATTCTTGGGCGATGTGTGAATATTAACAAATGGTGGGAAATGGAATGTCGCACCACCACCAAATGTATTAACCAACTGGAGCGTGCACTTTTGAACATTTGTTTATTTGTTCTCCGGTTGATGGACGGAAGAAAACAAACCATTGATGACAACAATGACAGCAGCTTGTTGATGTTGTTTGTCTATTTACGAATGAAAACTGATAGCCCAGATACATAATTTGCTTGTTCCAGGAGCCCAAGGTTCATAATTTGTCCGTCCGGAATACATATAAACATATATTGTTATACAGGTAATACTTAATTGTCAATGTATTGGCTAAACCAGTTTTAAAGTAATTGAAAAGTTGCTCTTTTCAACCCCTCGGGTACAAGTGCACCAGTTTCGCAATATAAAAAGTTTTAAGACTAATAATTAGATCATTTAGCTTTGAGGTATTGCTTTAAATACAGTAGAAATTTGAACCTTTGTACAGACCTCTAATTACAATCTGTATTCAGCATGCACATAATGATATATCGTGAAACGTTAAATCGTGGAAAAACACGCAAAAACAGATCTAAAATGGGAAAGAACTGTTGCGAAATAAATTCAGCAAGAAATCGAAGCTGCCTTTTTACATGTGCGTGAAAGCAAAAGAAAAAAAGAAGCAAATGGAGGTAGTTGCTTTATGTTTATGCCAACTACCGCCTTCACCAATGTTCGTAAATGTTTATTAAGAAAAGGCTTACTTGTTATGACCTTTTTTCATTTTTAATAAAAGGACTATATTAGCAGGCTATTATATTGTACTCTGATCTTCACAGATGTTTGTAAATAATTATTGTTGGTTATTAAGAAAATGAAACAAAAGTATTTTTTAAGAAAAGGAATATTTAAGATGACAAAAAATAGGAAAGTAAATGTGGCGTTTTTATGGTAATAAAATTGTATTTTTATTTATTCTATATTATTTATTATATTATATTTATAATTTATTTATTTATAATATTTTTATTTATTATTTTTTTTACACAGTATTTGGTCGTTAACGTGCTGGTCTGATCACTGAGCTCACTCCTGTCCGTGGCCAACTTTTTAAAAGCTCCTCTATCCTTCTCCTGACCTCCTTTTTCCCCCTCCACTCCCCCCACCTGCACGTCTTTGTAATAATAGTGTGAACTAGATCACTCGGGAAGTGCCGGGTCACCCCAAAATACAGAATCTCCACTGTAATCACATAAATCTTAGTGCCACGTGGAATAACTTGGGTAAATACTGCTGAAAAGTAAACTTTAATGGATTATACAGGGCAGAACTGTGCATAAAGAGGGGAAAATGCTGGGCTACAGAATTTGAGAAACAGAAGCTATAATGCACATTCATATTTAATGTGGATGCTGATTTCGAACGCACAAGACTCAGTTTGGCTAAAAGGCATTGGAGCACTAATATCATTGGAACACTCAATATGAGTTCACATGATGTCAGCGCTGTGATGCTTTTAGTAAACTCAGCCGTGAATCTTTTAGCTCCTAAGTGTGCTTTTATGAAGAAAATGTTGCTCTTTGTACTTCTTTCAGGCTCATAATGCTGTTCTCTCAGACAATGAGCATTCTCTACACTGCTTTCAGAAAGCACCAGGGCTGGTCAAGACCAAACAATTTTAAAGTCGAACTACTCTTTTCCTCTGAACTCAGTATAACTTATGAAAAGCAATTTTTCAAAGTACAAAGAAGGTCAGTATTGGGGTCACGCCGTTTCATCACACTATTCTTGCAGAATTATCCGGAATCATGGGAAAGCTGTTTCATAAAGTCGGGTCTAATCATCTTACGGAGCTTTTGGAAGGTGCAAGTTCAAGAAGGAACAGTCCTTTTTTTGGCACTCAAATGCGCGCACACACACACACACACACACCTCACCTTATCTGAAAACCCCACACACATTACTAAGCATTCACAAAAGCACAGTATCATGGATTATCCTCTTACAGTGGGTACAAGGAAGTGCTCTGGAACTGGACTTCACTGCAAAAATGGTTAATAGAAAAATAAGGAAAACACATCTTCGGCTTTTCTACTTCCCAGAAATCATTACACGGTATAGACTTATAAAAATACCTGTAATATGCTTCATAATAAGAATGTCATTCTCTTTCATTTCCTGAAAGACTGTGTGCAAATTAAATCTCAGAAAGGAACTGCGATGTGGTATGGATGGCTGTTTATATGTTTATATATATATATATTTACATTTACATTTTCAGATGATAGAGGTAAAAAATCTTTCTAAGTGAATCTTTAGCACCTTAACTGGGCCAAAAGTTCTTGATTTATGGAATAACTGTGGTAAGAACATTCCCAAGGTATGCACAGGCATGTACATATAACACAATAACTCCATGGCTGGTATTCCACTTAACATGCTTCATATCAGGATGTGAGCGCAAAATGGTCGATCGTTGATATTTTAAGCTTAATTAATGTTTCGCCTAAGCTGCTCCAGTTCCGTCAATCCAGGACTCCTTGAGGAATTTGGTCCAGCCTTGGTTAATAAGTTTGTCGCATGTTTCTAATTTTCCAACTCCTATACTTAGGAAATCAAGCAGACGTTCATTTAATGTGAAACTGAAAGCACGGAGACTTTTTGGGGGGGGTTAGAGCCTACAGTCTGGTCATGTAGCCTTATTTTAAAGAAAAACAATTAAATATACACACACACACATATTGTCTGAAAGGCCTTTTAACGTGAAATAGATGGATAACGTTGTATTGAGGAGGCGGAGAGTTTGTAAGTCTGCAAGTGCCAATTAGAGAGAGCTGTGAGTGAGTGAGTGAGTGTAAGAGGGCAAGAGACACACTGACCTGAAGCTGTCTGAATCGGCAAACATTTCTCTCATAGATCCTTCAGAGCTTAGAAAAAAAGGACAAAATGCATTAGGCAGGAAAAGAAAGAAAGGAATAAGAGGACCAAGGGAGCAATTTAGCATGAGGAAGAGTGAAGAGTGACGAATGACTGAATGGCTCGATTTAAGGACGGCAGATTCTGTGTGCTTGAGATCGAGAGCCTCTTAAACAAGCTTACATTCCAAACCAGTGATCAAATTGATGTTATAGTCTTTAATATCTGCTGCTGCATACACACACGCGCGGACATGCACACAGCTTCACACGTTCAGGAAAAGTTAACACCCTTAATCATCACTGAGATGTCAGCACGCTCGCCACAGCGGTCAGGGCGGCCAGGGCACGCGGCTCATCTCGGCCTGGTGTGAAAATGAACAAACACACACACGCGCACGCACGTGTATGCTGCCAGAACAGATGATTAATGGGCTCTAATCAGCAACACTGTGCCCACTTTTCTCACCTTCTAGATGAAGAGGGGGGGATGCACACCCCAACAGAAATACACGTCCAGATGAACAAGTATCTTTTCAGAAAGTCTGCACTGAATTATATGGTGGCTGTTGAATTGCTGCTGTCTTGCGGCTATGCTTTAAGTTGTGGAGAGTCAGAAAAGGGGATGAAGGTAAGGATAGAAATGGTGTTTTCACCTCCTACACACTCCAATAAACAGTGTTCAGCTTACTCCCACTGAGTGTACATGACAACACTCTCTCTCTCTCTCTCGCTCTCTCGCTCGCTCTCTCTTTGTCTGGCTGTGGTCCATTCCTAGTGAAGCAGTCATGACTATACTCTAGACTACACCCTTCAGAGTGCTATCCATCTATAAGGGTCAAATTAAGAACTATTCAGAGCACCACTTCTCAAAACTGAGGCCAGTGCTCTACTCATACAGTTTTCTGACACTGTAAACAAGTTTTGCATTGTGATAATAAACAGACAGAAAAAGCTTCCATGCTTTACTAGTTGCATTTATAAGAGGAAGTATTTATTTGTTTATTACAGTAGAATGTAATTCTTTTCTTCACATATCCCAGCTTGTTAGGATGTTGGGGTAAGAGCACTGGGTCAGCCATGACATGGCACCCGTGGAGCAGAGAGGGTTAAAGGTCGTATTCAGGGGCCCAACAGTAGCAGCTTGGAAGGACCTTCTGATCACTGACCTGGATCACTAACCACTGAGCCACCACTGCCCTGATATTACCTGATTTTGTAAAGCGGTGTCAAGGATTGACATTGGTCTCTGCTGCAGAGCAATGGTGACATCCTCCATGGAATCAGCAGGTGAGGATGGAGACCAGGAGGTCATGGGTGGTTGCAAGTTGCAGAGGAGACCAGGAGGCAGCACGTGTCGACAAAGACCAGGAAGCCATGGGAAGTCGCACTTTGTCCTGTCTTCCACTGCAAATTGTCACCTTCCCTTCAGGGAAGCCTGACCCAATCTGTCCACATAGGGATCAGAGACTGGCTGCCCCTCCAAAAACTTCCAGGAGAGAACCCTAATTGGAGATAGGGAATGGATGGTAGACGGGGATGCTAGGCTTCACCTCCCTGGAGGACACAGAGGCAGAAGCACGTAGCGAGGCCAGTTGTTGTAAAAGCAGCACAGTAGCAGCAGTACATTGTTGGAGGCTTTACTGCTGTTCAGGGATACTTTCCTGCTACCATATACTTCAGCCTGACTGTCACCTCACATCGCTTAGAAGGCCCTTTAACCCTATTTATGGCATGTGTTTCTGTCGATACTATTGTAGTCCTCAAAATCAGGATAAAAACCAAGGATTTGAAAAGTGAACATAAAAATAATCCGAAACGAGGATTACACCAGCAAAACAAATTCTGCCCGATGAGACAAGTAAGAGTAAGAAGATGCAAGAGCTGGGAATTCCAGCCGGAAATACACGAGACAAGAGAACAAACACCATTTGAAGTGTTGATCTAAAGCTGCTCAATGTGTCTGTCTGGCACAGGAGAAGGAAAACCAAAACGATGTTGTTCAGTCTTAATTTTCTGTGGGTTTTTTTTTTCCTTCCAGAAGGTCCTCTTTCGGCTAAAAGAGACGAACGAGGCCGAAAGTGTCATTTCTGAGCAATATTATATTAGTAGAATATCATTGGTAGCATTTTTAGTATATAAAGATAACTGATGTCAGCGATACAGTACTTGTGTCATTTCAGCCAAGTTGAGCGTTGATCGATCTCATTACACATCGAGTTGGTTGAGGAATCATTTACGGTGCCAGAAATCAAAGGCATCGCGTCTTTCAAGAGAGAAAATGGACAAGATGAGAGCACTGGGGAAAACGTCCCCAGTGTTCGATGGAGGTGAAGGAGGCGGGGCTTTCAGAGGTGTCCGTTATTATCGGCGAGCCCGTAACATGTGTGCAGCTGTCAGTCATTCCAGATTCAGATTATGTCGATTGGCTCAACTGGTATTTTCACTGGGGGAAGAAAAAAAAAGACTGGCATATTTTTAAGTGATGACTCGTACTTGCATCTCTTAGCCTTTGAGGTGCTTCCACATTGCGCCTTTGCTCATAAGGCTGATGGGAGGAGACATAAAGCACCTGGGTGTTGCGCACATCTCACACAGGCGTTTCAGCGCGATGACAGACAGCATTCTGACATTGCCACACACACACACACACACACACACACACACACATTATTCACATTAAACAGGTTAAAAAAGGCCAACAGTGTCACCTTCAGTCATTCAACACCAAAACTGACACCTTGTAGAGCTATGGCGTGTGTGTGTGTGTGTGTGTGTGTGTGTGTGTATGTGTGTGTGAGCGCAGGCTCATGGTGGGCTGTGTGTCGGCAAATCAATGTATCTCTGCACATATGTCTTTTATGTTGTGAGACAGCACTGTAGTGAATGTGATGAGGGATCTGTGTGTAGCCATGGGGAATGTGTTTGCCCCGGGCAATATGAACTTCAGCAGGAACGAGTGAGCCAAGGGTGGAATGATAACCACCAGCCAGTCTTATTGCCCATGCTGTCTGCTCAGTTTTGAAGATGTTTTCTTTTACATTTTCCAACTTTGGAGAATCACTTTACGAGCTCTCATATGGCACATCTATCTGCCTACATGAAAGAACAGAAATTCCCCAGCCAGAAAAGCCTTTCATATACATTTGTACCCTTAACATCATCCGCACTAACGTGACTTTTACATCGTCCACTGTTTTCTGTTTCTTTCAACAGCAGGAACACATAACCGTCCCACAGCGTCTTCTGTATACTATACAAAGCTTAAGGAAACCTCATCCCAGTTCTGCCGTCTTGAAATTTCGGAAATCACGTGAAAAATATCGTCAGTGTTTTCCACGACTTCGACATGTTCTCTTGTCCACGCGAGAGGCTTTTCAGTTCTAACTGATTTCAAAATGGAATTCAAAAGAAACTCCGTTCTGGTGTGGATGGAAAGGCAAACCGGATAAGAAAAGACTTTCAAGTTAAATGCGTTTATGCGGACTAGGCCTCAGCCTAATGAGACTCGTTTGCATAATTAGTCAACCTGGACGTCATGAGCTCCATCGCGCTACACCCGAGCAAGGTGAAAATGATAGAACTGGTAAACGAGTACTGTCCGGTGCAAAACTCTTTAACTCCGTCCTGCTTGGCGGAATATTATGCTCTTGGATGGAAATATGACTTTCTCACACATGAAAAAGGTACATTCCGAAGTTTTATTTAGTAGAGCCGCAGTACGTTTTGTCTAAATCCAGGATTCTTGCCATGTCGATCGTTAGTGACAGTGTGCTGATGATGACACCGCCGTTTGTAAAGTGACTGAAATGAAATGAATTCTGTTCCCTGGGGGTAAAGGAAGCATAGTTCTGCCCCGTTATAGGCGTGTACGTTCAATGCACATAGAAGAAACTGTCGGGTTTTTTTTTTTCTTTTTGTTTGGCTGGGTTTTTTTTTTCTTCTTCAAAACAGCTAGCTTTAGCATTTCTTCCAAAATGGCTGACTCTAGCTTTTAAACCAAGGCTTCTGCAGGACTGGGAAGAGCAGGATTATGTTGTTCGTTGTGTGAAATCCTGTTCATGTTCAGTTCAACCGTTTTGGCCTTTGAGGTTTTGTCGTGTCATCCTTTGTGCTTTAGGTTATGTTAGCTTAAGCCTTGGCTCAGACAGTTCCTCAGCTCGTCTTCCTTTTCTCTTTAACCTGGCAGGCTGCTGCAACTCTTACACACTTACCCTTCAGTGCGAAATCTGATTTGTTATTCGCACACATATACTCTCATATCACTCGTCCAGTATTACATAGTAACCTTTGATCTCGATCTCCCTCGCTGTCTCACTCGGTTATAAAAACAAGCCTTGTTTTGTTAACCATGAGGACGAGGCTATTGCTACTCTCCCTGTCTCTGCCCATCCATGCCAGAGAAAGCCCTATTGGCACGTGCCAATGCCCCAGGACAGAGAGAGAATACCCAATATGCATATTATTCTAATACCCTGAGCCGGTGCCCAGAATCCGCTGGCATGATCGCGTAATGAATGCTGCGCCTTGTAGGCCTCAAACATAAAGCCGTGTGTGCCTCGGCAATGAATTATTCATTCGTGCCTCAAGGCAGCAAATCAGCCAGGCAACAGCTAAGAAAATTAGCTACCAATTAGTGTTTATTTACGGTGATAGCTGGAGAAAGTTTCTCCTCCACAATTTTTTTTTTTTTTTTTTTTTTACCTCTTTTTTACATTTCAGGCTGCTTGACTGCTTGTGCCAGCAGAGACATCAACAAAGCAAAAAAAGTTCCTGGATCTTAACCTTGAAATGGAGAAGGCAGGAGAGAGAGAGAGCGAGAGAGAGAGCGAGAGAGAGAGAGAGAGAGAGAGAGAGAGAGAGAGAGAGTGAGCGAGAGAGAGAGCGAGAGAGAGAAGGAAGGAGTGGAAGGCTGCTAGAATCAGATCCATAGCATTTATTATCTGCCATCTCCCAGTGAGATCAGAACAGGGGGTGTGTGTGTGTGTGTGTGTGTGTGTGTGTGTGTGTGTGTGTGTGTGTGTGTGTGTGTGTGTGTGTGTGT
>JAQQZR010000018.1:12018025-12039936 GCA_030068235.1 Notoglanidium macrostoma | reverse complement strand
GAGAGAGAGAGAGAGAGAGAGAGAGAGAGAGAGAGAGAGAGAGAGAGAGAGAGAGAGAGAGAGAGAGAGAGGTGAAGAGCCTGCTTACTGCTTGCTATCGGGTAGACACACACACACACACACATGGTGATAGAGTGTATCAGTGTTTTAATTACAGCGATAATATGGACATAAAATCTCTATAATTGAAATGCTCAGGTCTTTACTCAGGTCACGGCGTGTCAATGATTTTCTTCTTCTAGTTTTGCTTTGTTGACTAAAAAGCAAAGCACGCACGGCTTTCGTACCACTTGTAATAGGAATAAAGCCGTACTATGCCTCATACAATTCCAGATAGGCTCTTTATCTACTCTATTTTAATAGCCGTTAAGTCTATATGTAAGTATCTGAGTGTGTGTGTGTGTGTGTGTGTTTGCCATACCATTGTGTGTACATGAGTAATAGTGTAGTCTCCTATCATTGTGTACCATTGAGAAGTTTCCCCTGCATCTCCCAGCGTTAAAAGTTTACTTTTGTTCCAGGTGCAATAACAAAAGGCCTTTTAAGTCTGACTGGAAAATCTTTAGGAGAAATTGGCTTCTCTATTGAGGGGCAGCCGTATTGATTCTCGCCCCTGGCTCGCCGCGCTAAAAAGATGGATAGATTTCTTTGAGAATGCTCAGAATGCGAGGCTCTAAAGACCATTGTGTGTTCTCGCGCAGGAGCAAACCTGTTTAATAACATACAGCTTCAGCCCGCGCCTCCCCGTAAACCGTTTATGGAGCCTGAAAGAGAGGCAGGTGACAGGGACAAATCCGTCGGGCCCTGGAGCCCTCTCACTCTTTCTGCCTCCCTCTCCGCCTCTCCTTCCGTTGCTCTCTGAGAAAATGAAATCTCTTTAAAGCACTTCCTCCTTTGACACACACAGGCTTGGTCGATTACTGAACCTGTCGTTCCTGGTTAGCCTCAGTTGCCTACCCGATGCCACTGTAGACACGAGGCAGTGGAAAGGCAGGGAAGTGCGCTCGGACCGCTGACGTTCTGTAGCCAGCGAGTTCACTCTCTCAAACACAGGACTATATTAATCTCTTCAGATGTTGTCCGGAAGTTGCATTTACATTTAGATTTATTTATCTTGGAGGCACTTTTATTCAAAGTGACAATCCTGGCCTCCAGGAAACAAACGGCGCACACCGGATCAACGGAAAACGGAATCCGTGTCCGTATCAAAGTGGGCGTGGCCTAAACACTTGCTTTTTACAGTATTTTTAGGATCCACAGTATTCAAGTCACGGATTACACCTGTCGTCTCGGCCAGCTGCAGTTCATGGAAAAAAGCCCAGCTCGTATTCGTCTGTTTAGAACGTTATCTGTTCATCCTGAATAATGTACTCATATTGAGTTCCATCCCTAATACTCTGGCAAAGTCGCTGTTTAGGTGACTGTCAAGTTGCAAACAGTAGCCATTCGCAATTTTCACCAAGGGCAGCTATTTCAGCTCAGTCGCACACTTGTCAAGTACCGCTTTGCGTTCCGACGGATTTTAATGGAGCAAGATGCATTCAGGGACGGATGTTTGGCAGACAGGAAAGGATTGTAAGGCGATTCATTTGAATGCGCGATTCTTCCCGGCCCCTTTTGTTATGATTTGCAAGAGTCGTCCCTGTTCGAGTCCCCGGAGATACGTAGTGAAATACCGCACCGGCTTTTCATTCCAAGGACAAAAGAAGTGACTTCATCCAAAACATGACCTCTGTACGGACACGCGCGCATGCCCGGCTCCCCGAAGATCATGGCTGAGGGACGTGTGCAAAGACACGATTCAATGTTTACCATGAAATAATTGTATCAGGAACTGGGAGTGAAAGTATTTGCCCCAAGGGCCTTTACAGGGTCACAATCAATCAGTCAATCGACCAATCAACCAATAACTGCTGTAAGCAATGAGGACCGAAGAGAAAAACAACATGGACTGAACACACACCTGTTTCATGAGCAGACTGCTAAAACGCCACTGCTTAATTCATAGTTTCATCTGATAAATAAAAGAGTGCCTCACGACCTGCAAAGGCGCGTTAGGCACGTCTGATTGCAGGTCCACAGCAGAGACCTTGCTGTCCTTGCTGGCATTGAAAAAAGAGGAGAAACTAAAATATTACCTGGTAGTCTGTAGGTGAGATTTGATGCCCTGTAGGCCTAGCCTCTTTTTTTTTACGCAGGCTACAGATGTCCCAGGTTACAGATGTTTCGTAATCGCCTACATTTTGAGGTTGCGCTCAATCGTTAATGCTCGTTGCGCTTAATTGTAAGGCCGCTGCTCGTTAAATAGTCTGACTGCTTTGAGGTCGTTGTCATTCTTTTGGCGACACAGGTGTGGGCTGCGTTTTTGCGTCTGTAACGTGTCGTGACCGTCAAGTTCCAAATTTGTCCGTGAAATAAAAATCCGTCTAGCAGAAGCCCAGGTGGAATGCTGAAATCTGGGCGCGTACTGACAAAACACATGCATTGATGGAAGCGAATTCAGACCCCACGACTCCAGACTGCAGAATCAAAGATTTATGCGCATGGGAGCAAACGTGCATTTGTTGAATGCATACACAGATGATCAATGGGCTGACGTTAAATCAGTGTTTGCCAACACATGCCGTGGGCCTCACGCAGACTCTCACACACACACACACGCACGCGCTAAGGGCTTCACGCTGCTCCGAGCACCTCATGTAGGGCAGAAACGGCCTTTGAAAATATATAAAAGATCAGCGGCATGTGAAGTATTCAGCGGAGAGCTTTCAATGACAGCCGCGGCTCTTCTCCGCGGCGCTGCCATGTTGGAGGCTGCCAGTGCCCTCGTTTTCCCCGCATTTGTCTTTTTGATGTATGACACTGCATATTAAACAGCATGCTAACCTGCGCCTGCTTTTCTAGAGCCGCATCATTCAGTGGGAAACACGACTCACGAAACAACAAGGTTTATCTGTTGGAAAGAACGACACGAGTCATTTTTATCCCTCTCTCGGGAAGGAAGTGCAGGAAGCCTAAAGGATGGCAAAGCGTGAGTGTCATCTCTGTTCATACTGCTGAATTTGGGATGCTATAATGCAACCTTCCAAAATAATGCCATGTGTGCCGACGGTGAATGGATGTCTGATCGCGGTACGAGCAATCTTGTTGGTCGGAGCTAATTGGCACTATTGGCACCGCGCTTCGCTAGCTTGGTTTGGCTCTCCCTTGTCAAGCAGTTTGAGCATCTGGCTGCACAGCTGGGGCCACATAACCAGCCCAGTGACCCGGCGAACACACTCGGGGTCCTCATTAGGAGACAGAGAGGGATCTGTTGGCACGCCGCTGACCGGCGCTGTTAATTAGAGAAAGAGTGATACCAGCAGCAGCATTTAAAGTACGCCATAAGTAACACCGGAGCTGACACAAAGATGGTTATTGGATCTTAGGCAAATTTGTGAAATTGACTCTTGTAAGATGAGGCTATCTTCAACCCAGATATTTTCTATGGCGATGAACTACCAGGATCGTGTTTGTGTTGAAAGAACCTGTGCAGCATTTTTAGCTGTAACGACATTTCCAGTGCTAAAGAAAGAAAAAGAGTCCCGAGAGGATTACCAGAGACATTAGATAGATCTCATTTAAATACTAGTTACTCTTTGGTAGAGAGGAAAACAACTCTCTATCTCGAATCGGAGGCCATATCCGGGCTATAGCAGAGTGCTGATGGATTCTTGATTCGGATTCTGTCTTTAAGGAGCTGTTGATTTGACTTCTACGGAAGGAGTCTTCAGTGTCAGCGGTTGAGATTTCTTGGCTCATTGACTTCAAGAGAGAGTGAATGAATGAAGGAAGGAAGTAATAACAGGCTCTAACTCCTTTCACAAGCGTTTCCATGATACTCAATGGAAAAAGTACGACGTGCCGTTCTTCAATAATAGAAAATTGGCCAATTGATGCGGTATAAGAGGAGTAAAACACGTTGGGATATGCTGTTACTGGAAAACAATCAACTTCCCGGTACCTGTAGCTTTTACTAATCATCGATTATTTAACTTTAACAGTCATGTTTTATCCCTCACCTATTGCCTAGCCCTGATATGAAAGCCTAATAAATCCGGTGCGGTTGGAATCAGGAAGGCTTTAGCCGCTTCAGCTTTGCCGAAGACAGAAGAGTTTCTCTCGCCGCTTCCGGAGTCTCCTGGCAGCACCGGGAGAAAATGACGCCGAGGCCATTCTCCCATCACTCTCTTTTCACTGACGCCTCCTTAATGCGCTCTCCATATCCAAGGCAGACAAGAAGCCAGAATCCATCAGCGGAGTGCAGTCAGGGCGTGAATTCGGATGCAGACAATAGAGACGTTTCAATCAGCCATCGGCTAACGAGCTGGCTTTAAAACCCAGCCATACCATAAAACCCAACCCCAGACAAAAAAAGGCCTAATTATCTCCAAGTAACGACTTCTACACCACAAACACACTCGCACACACATCTCAATGCAAGAATTCGCTTTGCCCATTGAACGCAGGCGCGCACAAGCTTACACAAAAGCCGAAGCACGCCATTAGACAGGCCGCGTGTCAGCGATGATGCGGGAGAGAGAGCATGCTGGGGCTCATTTGCAGCCTCATTTGGCCATTTGCTTTAAATGTCATCTCTCAGATGAAGGCAGCAAAACAAAAAGCAATCACACGCACATGCACGCGCACGCGCACGTGCACACACACCCCGGAGAAAATGATGCATCATATTGTAGAGCTCATGCCGGATCGGTCCTGGCGTGCTGATACGCCGCTACCGCGAAGCCCGGAGAAGGTAAACGCCCGGTGTTCCGGATCTTCCGGAGAACGTGCCGGAGTACGAGTGTGACTGTATGCATATGACAGATGGTGTGTATATGTCTGCTCCTGTGCCTGAGTGAGGCGAAGAGTAAGGAGGCGTACGCAATCGTGTTCCTGCTCCCGCGTGGATTTATTATAGGCTTGTATGTGGCCTCTTAAAATATTGATGCATTGCACCTTTGTTTTCCATTTGCTGTGGAGAGTGCATAATGTTTCAGGCCTCTCTTAAAGTTGTTCAGAATGCACTTAGTGTGTAGGTGCGAGGGGGAAAAGCCTTTCTCTGGATTTCTAAGTGACGTAGTTAAAATCACAATAATCATGTGCACCTGCTCATCTACTGCTCAACTGCTCACTTAAAGCAGCTCTACAGTTTAACACACTCTCCCGTAATGGCTCATTACAATAGTTTAGAGGCACACCATCAAACCGAACCATCCCGCATTTGTCCTCTTTATGTAGAGTTTTTATGGACGGCTTTACAGACTCTGTTTGTTCGGCGATAAAAACAGATACAGTGAAAGAGTGGTGATTTCTCCAAATTGACGGAATTGACGGTAACGCCGCGTCTGGTGCCGTTGCAGCGTCTCGCCACCGGGAACGAGAAATCCCTCATTGTGATGACGGTAAGGTGCTCGGCGTTTCCGCAGCCGAGGCCACAGGACAAAAGGAAAAGCCAGACGGGTGTGTGAAGAGAAGCTGCGAAGTCATTTTGTTCAGAATGGAAAAAAAAAAAAACGTCACTGACAGGCGCAAGCCCTGTCTTTTCCAACACCCACTTCGTCTTTGTAGCCATTAATATTTTAGCCATGTGAGCACCGTAAACAAGACCAGCTAATTAACGAGCGTGGTTAAGCGAGTAATCACAATCAGCCTGAAACAAAGCAAAAGCGCAAACTGATAGGAACCGCCCCTTTAATCTCCGCACTAAAAGCCTCTTAGTTCGGTCCGGTCGTTTCGAACGGATTTCTAAGGCCAGACCAGAGTCTGTGACGACGCAAAGCGCGGCTTCGCACTAGCAGAAAATTAGTTTCCGCTTCCTTCTTGATGTCTTTCTTTTCTCAGGTGTCATTAAAATAATGGCACTATAACTCAGAAGACACACACACTCCGCTGCACGTGTGCGGTCACATCTTCGTCAGCTTGCTGCATCTGTGAACGCACACGTGCGTCCCACGGGAAGGATTAGGATAGATGAGAGCTAAACGTGAGATGATCGGCGAGGGAAGTTTGGTCTCATACCGGCGGGAAAATGAATCAGATTTATACCCGATGGCGCGACAGGAGCACGCCGCTTAACGATGATGGAGTTTGGACACTTCATTTCTGTCATTGTGGAATTGGCCTGCCGCGCGCCTAATGATGGTAATATATGTTACTGTGCGCCTGGCGCACCCATCCCTCTCTCCATCTCACTTAAAGCCGCTCTCATTGTTTGGCAGATTGCATTATGAACACCCGTATTAGAGGCAGGAAAGAGGAGGAGGAGGAGGAGGAGGAGGAGGAGGCGAAAAATAGGGGGAGAGAGCATACTTTATATGTTCATTTATTTGCAGGATGAGTTAATGGAAAACGCTACAGCGATATTAATTCCCCTTTTCTTTTGTCGCAGGCGATTGCAGCTTCGAGAAGCCATTCGGGGCGTGCGGCTACAGCCAGGGACGAGATGACGACCTTGAGTGGGAGCAGGCCAACACCAAAGAAAAGCCTTCTGCAAACCAATGGATGCCTCCTGGTGAGCTTTACATAAACACTCATAAACACACGACCAAAATAACCACCCACACGCGTGTTCTTAAAGTCCTTCAGCACTTTGTTCGGTGTACATTTTTTTTATTACAGGTTCGTGCGTATTTATATAACTTAGTAAATGTACACAACATTGCATTTATTTCCTTGGCAAATGCTTTTTTTTTTTTAAAGAGACTTCCGGGCATTCAGGAGCGCGACAAGTTCCTGCAAACTGACCAGAGACGAGAAAAAGACTCGTAAGACATGCGGTCATCTCTGTAGAGCTAGCACCAGTTCCCTTACAATATGCAACAGAAAAGCGTTCACCTTGTCGTCAGGAGAGCAGAAGTTCAAATCACGACAGCCATCTGGACTTGTGAAGCGACAAGACAACGGTTCTTAGCCTTCAAGCACTGCAGGCTGGATTTCACTTTCGGTTTTCTTCATAAGCTTTGCTATGGAGCGTTGAAATTTAATCTAATACATTAGTTATGTCAGAAGTGTTCAGACAAGGACTGGGCTTCCTACGTTTTTTGTCATTGACCGACAAAGTAAGACAAAACAGATGCTTTACAGTGTAATTAACGTCATGTTTCATGGATTTATAGTTCCATGAAGTGGCACAGAAGCTGCTCTGAAGCTCATATCTGCAGGGGACAGCGCTTAAAGAGATTACGCCACGTAGAAACGGCTTGGAAGTAAATAAAAAACCAAGCGCGGCAACGACCACAGATGCTACTCTTTCCCACTAGTAAGTTTCCAGCAGTAATACAGACCTGACTGCATGTACAAATGAATTAATGGCTCGAAAATGAGATCACCTGCTTCCCGCATCGGCAGCCCTCACATCAATATCAGCGTCTCAGCCAGCTGATGGGACGAAGAACAAAAAGCCGCGGCTTGGATTTTACTTTCGAAAACCGCTAATCTATTTAAATTATTTTCCCCAACGGCAGCATTGAAGTGTATTTCAAATTCGACGACATTTTTGGTTCCTCGTGCCCCCTCCCCCCGGGTCTGCGTCTCTCTTTCCTGCTTATTCTCTTGTTTTTTCCCCTTCCTCTTTACTGTCCTACTGACCAATTTCCATTCGATTTGAGATGAGCCGGAAGCAGAGACGAGACTGTCAGCACCTGCAGGATTAAATCAGGACGAAGCCATTTTCCCCCCACATCATCACAAAGATAGCACTCTAATTGAATGAATATTGTTTTGCTTTTAAATCAAATGGGTACACACGTGCGCGCGCGCACACACACACACACACACACACACACACACACACACACACACACTGCACCAAAGATAGATTGTGTCCGTCTCACTTCCCTCCTCCTTCCCTCCTTTCTCCCTCAGAGTGACAAGGGAAGTCACTTGAGCAGGAGCCCTAGAATTTAATAAGAGGCCTGCACTAATTCTGAGGTGCCTTTGTGTTGTATTGAAGCGTGTGTGTGTGTGTGTGTGTGAGTCTTTGTGTTTCTTTGTGTGTGTGCAGTGAGAATGATTGCAACTCAGGAGAAATGAACTGACAAAGCGAAGCGCATTTACTTTGCTGGAATTGATCTGTGTGTCTGTGTGCTTATATATGTGTGTGTGTGTGTGTGTGTGTGTGTGTGTGTGTGTGAAGAGAAGGAAGGATAAAGTGTTATCCAATGCCCAGTTCTGACCTGCAAATGGACTCTCTGTCTCCGTGTAGCATCTCCAAGCTGATCATTTGTCCAGAATCTTCCATTTGCATGAGAATGTGATCGTGTCATCCCCTCTGGCTGTGCTTTTACAAGGCCTTCTTCCACACTACCTCTTTAACTGGAGGTAATTAGCAGTTCCTGTCTCTCTCTCTCTCTCTCTCTCTCTCTCTCTCTCTCTCTCTCTCTCTCTCTCCAAACATCTTAAGTACCAGTCAATGGACTGATCCGCCTTTCAGCGTAGTGTATATCTGTCCCCAATTCTTTCTCCATGAAGGATGTAGTGGAGGAAGAGACAGTACATGGCACTGTTCCTGGAGGGTCTGTGCACGCTTTATTGTGTTTTTTTTCCCTCTACCAGGCATCATGTTTACATGACTCACAAGCAAGATGGCCACAGATGGCAAGATGGCAAGTGCACACAAACATGCAAACTTAATTTAGTCACTTCTCTCTGAGCATATTGACCGCATTATCATGAATTATAAACAAGTCACGCTCACATAAACACCAGCTACTGACTATTCACTGTGTAATGTAATCACGGGTGATGTCTTTAATAAACAAGATGCCCACGTGCACATGCACACGCATGGAGACATTAACAGACAAACAAGCATAATCAGAGACACACAACCCTAGCAGTGAAATTAGTCACCTACGGCAGTCTGGCCTCCTCATGCCTGGCGCAGAAGGAGCCGGAACCACCGCACATGACTGTTTGCTCAGCGCGTCTGTGTTTGGAAGCTTAAAGTTTAAAGCGCCCTGAAGGAGCTCGTATGTTTACAGATCAAAGCAGGTTGAGCGTGCTGGCAGATCAATCAGCCGACACCAAATAGATACTCTCATGCTACTGAATACGCATCCGTAGCAGCCGTATTGATCGACTTGAAAGTCTGTAAGATTGGCTTATTAAAATAGTTTACGAAAAACAGATTTTGAGTAACTCATGACAGCATAAGGGCTCTCTCGTAGTCGAAGTTGTTGCAGACGAACAGCCATAGCAGCAAAATAGAATGATACGAAGAAAAAAAACCCACCTAATGTGTGCTAGAGACTCCCTGCAGCGAGTCATTTAAAGACATAAGCAAAAGCAAGAACTGCAACTTGCTGTAACTGATGAATTGAAGTGTGAAAGGTTTGACCTATTTAATACTTAGTGGAAAGAATACAACCTGCCCGTAGAATGTTCTTCCAGTTTTCACCCAGTTGTCTCCTAATGCATGACAACAATTTCTTGTCATGACTTATGCTATAGCAGCTATAAAAGATTCTCGGTAGCCTCTCTTTCTTGAAAGGAGGGTAATAAGTCAAAATGTAGTTTGCGATGTGGTGGAAAACTTACTGACGGTTACAAATTGCCGGTAAGTCCTTCCATGAATGATTAAAAAAAGCTTTGCTCATGTATGCAGAAGAGGGCGGAGAGCGCTTTCCTCCGAGCGTGTCACTGCGGAAGCATGTTCGCCTTCAACCTTCCCAAGTGGAAGCTAGCACCAGGATGTTGAAGAAAAAAGACAAAATAAGAGTTTGCTGGTGCTGGCTAACGAGTTCGTGAAAGAACATTTACGTTTATGTCATTTGGCAGACGCCCTTATCCAGAGCGACTTACATATATCTCATTTATACAACTGAGCAGTTGAGGGTTAAGGGCCTTGCTCAAGGGTTCATCTGCACTAGCTTGACAGTGCTGGGATTTGAACTCACGACCTTCCGATCACTAGGTCAATGTCTTAACCACTGAGCTAGCTAGTTCTAGTACACGCTAGGAAAGGGAGGGGTAAGGGAGGAGTTGAGTTTGAGTACATAGTGGACCTTTAAACAACAACACGCTTCAAATCCTTTAGAAAATTGTTACCAAACCTTCAATATTCTTGGAAACAATCCTTCCAGTCAGTCACCACATCTGGAGCTCGTGCAAGAACACACCATATTATTGGCTATTGTCACTCTAATGAACATAAAAAAAAATGAGACATGAAGTCTGCAAGCTCAGAGCAGTGCCAGTTATCTTGTGGACTTCCAACCACGGGTGACTGGTACACCGGCGCTTGAGCTTGCTCATCTGAATTACTCTTGAACATGCTCAACAAGCAAACATTAAGCAGAACATCTGCTAGGTAAATTCCTGTCACTAAAATATCACCCAAATCCTCCTGGTGCACCCTGAAGAGGAGAGAAAACACACAACCCTGACACGCTGACGTTAATGAAGACCAGGAAGCATGTGATTGTTTATTAGTTTGCCATCCTTTTTTAGAAATTCGATGAGTTGCTGGAGTGTGTGCTTGTTTGCTGAAATGGCCAGAAACTGACTGCTTGATTTGGCTGATGAAATATGACTCAAAGAAGCTTGTATGGGACGCACAGCCACGCCTCTGTTCCAGGATCAGCAAAACTAACTACCCCACTCAAACACACACATAACACCCTTCTGTCATGAGTTCCCCCTCTGGGTGCTGCAAGCACAACTCTTACTTGTTTAATTCTCCAAGTGCTTTTGTATATATTGCGCCATGTGCCTCTGTTTTGATTTCAGACCCGTCTCCATCTGGTCTTATCACTGGTTCGTTAGCCTATTGTGTTCACCTGGTCCGCGTCCCACCTGGATTGGTTTAGCTATTTATTCCCTGTTGTTTCTTGTGTATTCCTAAGTGTTTTATTTTCTTTTTTGAGATTCCCTGCATGTGCAACTTTGACAACAATCCTTGGATTGCCCACAATAAAGCCCACACCTCACACAGCATGTTACACCTCCTCAGCGTCTTTAACTCATTTCTTTCTCCATCACTCTCCTCTCACATGAGTTCCATCCACTGGCATATAGTCCGCTGACTAACAGCAGACCTATTAAACCTAAAATACTGAGAAGAGCCTGCTCTGTGTGTGCTTAACAAGAGGACGAAAATGTTATACAGAGCCAAAGTGGGGTCCTTGAAGCATAACCAGAAGGTCTGCGATTTTCTAATTTTGTTACAGTGGTGTAAATCACAACCCACCATCATCAAAGTTATCATGCCTATAAATGTCAACTGAAATCTAATCACCGTTCCAATAGAAATGGGTTCGGACCTGGCTCCGTTAAATAAATAAAGTCTTAATATTTCTGCATACGTATGTCTGTAATCTTTTAAATCGCTTGTTTGCAAAATGACTCTTTTAACGGTTAATTGTAAAATGTTCATTTCCGTTCTATATAAACATTCCTCATTCATGTCAAACAAAGGATATTTTACAGCAGAGGCGTTTCCAAAGCCTGATCTAATAAATCGTGTTCATGGTTTTCTGAGATCAGAAATGGTCGATTTGGGCCGGTTCAGTGTTCCGGCTGACTAAACTAGCGAAAGTGGTCATGCTTGCAAGATGGTTGGTTGTGTTGCTGCAGAAGAAAAAAATACTAGTAATTAAAAGTTGTTTTGCTTCACAGGCTTAGCAAATGAAACAAATGGCTCTAACACATGGCAAATACTTTTGAAATCCAGCCGCGAGTGAAAGAGTTGCTTTCCTGTGTAGAAGACCTGCTGGGATCTGACCTTGCTATAAAACGCAATCTGTAATGAACTCTAATTGGCGCTCTGCTTTTTCTGTTAGGACTTCACAATTCTGAACAAAGGCCTAAGCAAGCCCCCAAGTATTTCTGTCTTCCTCGCTTCCCGTCTTTCTTTACGTCTTTGCTTTACCCTCTTCTTTTTAGTGCAGACTGGCAGGAGCGGTGCTGTGGGTCCCCAGAGTAGTCTTGTGGGAAATAATAGTCGGGGCACAACGGAAATGGGGGTCTTCTAGCCTAGATTAATTAGCTTTTTTTCCACCCACGCTCTATTATGCTAAATACTATATCAATCTTTGCTAAGCCTGAATGCCTTATTGTCTGGGTTGCAAATGACTATGCAAAAATATGTGCGCAAGCACAAAAAAATTCAGCTTCTAGTTGACATGGAGAGTTTCATTACTCGAGGTGTTAAGGCTGGAGAGTGGTGCATTTTTTTCTACAAGGACTGCATGAGTAATCACTTGAAGGAATATCCATATATATTGCACCAGATACATATGGCACATCTTGAACCAATTTAACATTTCCCATATTTTTTTCAAACAGCAATTAATATTTTCTATCTCGTGTCTCAGTGGAATACATCTTATTTATTTCATATTCATTCATTTCCAAGCCAGAAGTTACCATGTTTGGGTACGTGTCATCCAGAAATCCAGAATATTCATCTCTCAAGATCAAAAGTCATTATTTTAATGAAGTCTTGACTCAGAATTAGTTGTGTTCATTTTCACAGCCTCATTAACTGAATTAAGCACTCTGCATAATGCTTTACTTTACCCCGTCTGTGCATCCATAAGTTGCTGGCATTGTCATTCCAAAGGGAAGTGAGGCATGCGAGGGAGCCGGACTGAAGGACATCAGACATTTCAATCACATCAGGCAGACATGAAAACAGGAAGGCACAAGCATGATGTGAAAATAAGTTAATTGGATTTTCTGTGTTTAATCTTTGAGGAAACATTCTGTACTGGGGAAAGTCAAAGAGGTGAAGAATGACCCTCTTATATGATTATGGGGCAAGTAATAGAGCAAAAGCAGCCATATTTTGACCTGATATGAATTCATGACAGCAAGCAGCATTGTTTTCCTACAGTCACCTCGAAAAGTATTGGAATGGCAAGGCCAAATCACATTTGGGTTTGAGATCAAAAGATGAATATGAGGATTTCAGATTCCATTTCATGATATTTATATCTTTATTTATATCTGAACAACTATATAGCACCTTTTGTTTGAACCCACCCATTTTTCAAGTTAGCAAAAATACTAACTGTGACATATGACTTACAGGTGATTCTTGTTGTCCAGGTGTGACCTCTTATATTTCTTGTTTTAAGAATTAATAGCTCTGAATATCTACTATTGGTTAAGCCCTGTGTCTTGTCTGTGAAGACAAAGCATTTGTGGTTTAAAAGGATAATCTAACATGAAGACCATAGAGCTGTCCACGGGAGAAGTGCATGACATTTTGAGGCTGAGAAAAGAGGAAAAATTGATCCGAGCATGCACCGGGCTCAGCCAGTACAACAATCTGGAAAGTCCTGAAAGAAAGAAAGAGACAACCAGACATCGAACAGGTTAGCCAAGGAAAACAGCAGTTGATGACAGAATCATTGTGAGCGCTGTGACGAAAAACCCAAACCCCAAAAAGACCCAAAGTGTGGAGAAAGAAAGGATCTGCTCATGATCAAAAGCATACAACCTCATCAGTCAAGCTGGGTGCACATAGTGTCGTGGCTTGGGCTTGCATGGCTGCTGCTGGAATGGGCTCCCTAATCTTCATTGATGGTATAACTCATGATGGTGGCAGCAGAACGAATTCAGAAGTCCACAAAAACATTCTGTCTGCCAATTTTACAGAGAAATGGTTCTGAACTAATTGGCAGGAACTTCATCACGAAGCAAGACAATGACCCAGAGCATGCTGCCGAAACAACAAAGGATTCATCGGGGGTAAAAAAAAAAAAAAAAAAAATGGAAGTCAATCACCAGACCTTAACCTGCAACTGCAGAAACAACAACTGCATTACGATCCTGGAAAAGCGGCACCAAAGTACAATGCAACAGTTTGATTATGTCAATGGGTCGCCAGCTTGATGCGGTTATTACAAGAAAGCAACCATATATGAAGTGTTATTTAAAAAACTATAAGACAAAAAAATTGGTGTGCTGCCACCGAGGGTGCCATGTTCAACGTTGTTTAGTACATCTAGATGTAAATATCAAGAAATGGAAGCTGAAATTCTGATTTGTCATTACATATTAACATGTTGCTGTCAAACCCAAATGTCGTCAGTGTGAAGCAAAAACAAAAGAATTGGCCTTGCTGTTCTAACACAGTCAGAGGAAACCGTGGATGTCCCAGGTTGCGATTCATATTCATCCAAAATGCATTAAAATAAACACGTTTAGGATTACGAATTTGTCTTCATTTAGTAAGGTTATGCCACAGAGAATGTTATTTATCATGGTTTAAAAGAGCAATTGGTGAAATTGGACCTGTAGCAGTAACTGGTTAAATCGCACTCAGAGACTTTTCACCATTTCTACATGCACTCTTGTGTTCGTACTGTTGCTCAGGATCTACACTGTTTACATCTGCAAGAAGAGCTTTGTTTGTGTTTGCTAGTGAAAAAATCTAGTGTAAAGCCTTCCCCGGAGAGTGAAGCTGATTTTAACGGTAAAGAAGGAGTACATCTGGAATGGGATGTTCAAAAAGCATGAGTGGGGTGATCAGGTGTCCACAAACTTGGTGTATAAAGTGTATAAAGGCCACATTAATGGGATTACAGTGCGTTTAGGCCGCATTAATGCGCCGCAACTGTGGGAATGTATGATGCATTCTTTCATCTTCAGTAACTGCTCGACCATAGTCGGGGTTGCCATGATTTAAGTGAGTAATTTGGTTCTGTTTTTTTTTTTTTTTTAAATGGAACTGAACTTCATTAGAAAACACGGCAGGCAGGTACAAGCAAAAATAATAACTGCAAGAGTGGGAGGGACTGGTCAGACTTTCACTGAGAGTAGGTGGGATTGGTCAGATTTTTAGCAAGAGTGGGTGGGCTTGGTCAGGCTTTCAGTGAGAGTGGGCAGGATTGGTGAAAATTTCAGCAGGAGTGGGGGAGGGATTTGTCAAACTTTTAGATGGAGTTCACAGGATTGGTCAGACTTCATCTAGGTGTGGGTTGGTCAGGTACAGGGCCACTATAATCCCACCTGTTTTTTAATAGATTAAAAAACAGCCCCATACACACACCTGCCCGTCTTCTTTTTGTCTGTCACTTATTCTTCTTAAGTGTAGCACTGCGATTCCAGGGGAACCATATTTCACTCCTAATGTTACACCTGTCTGTGATGAGAGGAATGACTTGACTAATTTGTTTACTGCTTTTCCTTACAATGCCCATCTATGAACTTAGCGCAAAAGCATAGCTTTGTTTCCTTATGCAAAGCAATTCATTTATTTAAACCGCATTAATTGACTTGTTCAGGAAGGACCTAAATCTTCTACCCCTCTACTAGTAACAGGTTTTTCCATCTTGGAAACCAACTTTCAGAATTTCTAAGATTTACAATTGTTTATGATTCCCATGTCATTACAGATTTGAGATCAAATAAATGAATAAATGCTGTGACGATCTAATGATACTGTCACAGGTCTAACTCCGAGTTGGCCAATTAGCTAACAAGCTAAGCAAGACGGAGTTCGTATTAAAAAATACGTTGGATTCTTTAAATTGTCTACAAATCTCTTCAAATATTCCTTAACTATGTATGAGCAAGTAGATGAATAGAGGAATTATTTTTCATCGGTGAGTCATAGAGCACCTTCTAAAAAAAAAAAAAAAAAAACTGCACAAAACTTAATCATCAGTGTTAGTCCCCCCTCTCTTTTTTCCATTAGAAGGGATGGAGAGGGAGAGGGAGAAAGTTCTGGAGAGGCCTGAGGGGAAATTGAGTTGTGGCAACGACTCCTCACGTTGCCTGCCTAACCTCACAGTGAGAGTATTTTTGATTGGTGGCAAAATGTGAGAATAGCCTTGTCTTCATTGACATTTCCAAGCGGCTAGCAAGCTTTTCCCCGGGTGTGACCTCTCTCAGTTTTATTAATAAATGAGACCTGGAGGTTTTGGGTCCAAAGAGTGGCCCTTCATCTTGATTTCCAACCTCATAATGATTTTCACAGGGTTCAGGACCTGAACTGGAGTGAAATAATGAGTGTCAGTCATTACTGCAAATTACACCCCTTATTCCATCCATGGCTGAAGGCACAATGAACCTAAATATCCCTAACATCCAAACCTATAGACATTGATGATCAGTGTCGGATAGTTTGGTATTGCCATTGACTAAATTAAGTGTTGCACACCCTCATTGGCAAACATTTCTCCAGAATGCAGCATATTTTTTCCCCATTCAGCTATATGGTGATGAAAAATGAAAGAGAATTGTTTCTCCCCAGAGCTGAGTTTGATCGATATGTTCTTTTTGGTTTTAATTATTCATCCCATTCTTTCCATTGTGTACTTTATATTGTTGTGATTTTTTATATATATATATATATATATATATATATATATATATATATCCAGGATCCTCTTTTCAAAGTAAGGAAGAGAAATTACTTAAAATCCATTTGGAGCACTCAGAAGAGTGGAAATTGTGCTTGAAATAATGGACTATGCTAGGATCATAAACAGAGCCTGAAGCCTGAATTTGCCATTCCTCATCCAAGTACTTCTTTAAATTTTTCACTGCAATAAGAATCGCCATTGCCTGGTGTATTGCCATGTATTTTTTCAGAATTGCATCCACCTGAGAAATAGTGCAGTGCATGCCACAAGTACCGTGACACCAATTCAAGGCTGAAATTTTAATGGAAATAAGGGGGGTTAGATGCTGAATTAGGGCAAGCAGAGACGAGAGGCAGAGGTGGAGTTCATGTTAGTAGTTAAACTGGAATTAAAAGCGGCGTAGATACTGAATTATTGAATAGACTGGAACTCGTAGCAGTAGCCATTAGTGGAGCCTGCGTCGGAACTGGTTTGTAGAGGCTATACACGCTGACACAGTGGCATGCAAAGGAGGAAAACAGGAGCCTTTAGCAGTCAAGCCTTGGACCTCAAGGCTGTGGGAGGCAAGGCTGATTCTACATGAGGCACACCAGAAGAACATTCCACCAAAAGCATATGAAGATGAACTCTAGAGAATCCAAAACAGAACCCAAACAAAGATGGTGGACACTGGAGATCCAAACAGGACCCTTAAACAAGCAAGGCTTTGACCTCAGGGCTGTGCGAGGCAAGGCTGATTCTACAGAAAATCCCACCCAAGGCATGTTCAGACACACTTTTATCAAATTCATACAGGGTTCAAACTAAGACAATGGAATCTGGAGATCCAAACGGGACCTCAGGGCTGGTCCTCAGCTGGAACCGATCCCAGCTTAGTACGGGCGAGAGGTGTGTTACACCCTGGACAGGTCGCCATTCCATCACAGGGCCAACACAGAGACAAACAACCATTCACAATCACATTCACACCTATGGGCAATTTAGAGTAGCCAACCAACCTTAATTCAAATAAACACTCCCTCTTGTTTGATTGAAGGTTAAAGAAGACAGAGCCGAGTGGCTGGTCTCTTCTTCCTTCTCCCGACATTTTTTGACTCTGGGAAATGAAAGGAGACAGGACAGGAAGAGAGTGGACATGACACCATCCCTGTAAATTATAACCTTTACTGACTTTCAGGACTGATTTGTGGCATAATCAGTTCCACATTTGATTATACGCTCGCAAAAGAAACGCACCTGTCTCATATTTTATTCAAATTGCTGCCTGAAATATGCATTTCCCCTAAAATCAGGCGTTCTTGTTTGTCACAGCGACTGCACAGAGAAACAGTCATGTATTTGCTGCGAGCAAACTATATCAGTCATGTCAGTCACTTCAGTGTGCAATGAAATGTTTTAATGTGAGGAAATATTGGCTATAAACCTCCACAGGAGAGTTTCTTTTTCTGTATCCTTTTCTTACTACAGGCCTCATGTTCATAGCGTTTCCAAACCTCCAGTATCAGTTTGCATTTCATCCGATTTTTTTCAGTGTTCTGTTTTGCGTGGTGCTCATGAACAACTTTGCGCGTTCGAAAGGCTTTTTTAAGCACATGTTTTTAATTAGCTGTGACATTAGTCTGACAAGCCCACCCAGCAGTGCAGTCGGATCTTAATGAAGCCTCAGATGCCTTGTTTCCTGAGAAAAAAAAAACTCTCCAGCATCACCCCCGCAGCAAGCAGAGAGTGCGCAAGTCTGCAGCAGGGGCCACTGGGTAAATTAGCGGGACCATGGCAGGCTGCAGGTAATGGTCACACCTTGTCAGAGCTGCCGGGGCCTTGTCAAGCACATGGTCTTAAGCACGGAGATAGGTTTCATACAAACAGAATGTCTGCTCCAATATGCAGCCAATGTGTGTTAACTTAGAATAAGAGCTGTGTTTAGGAGTCTAGGCAAAGCTTCTTGTTCAGTGCTGGTAGCTTCTGTATTCAATAAGATCCCAGAATATTTTTGAGATGATTTTTATTTATTGTAGTCTTGTATTGTTTAGACCTAGATAGTCAGAATTATTAACGGTGTCTTTCAGTGCACACAAACGTTGTATACGAAGGTCAGAATCTGCTCCTTGGTAGCAGCCATTTTGCATTTAAATTTTGTTCAGTTGTTTTGTGTGAGCATCCTGTCCTTTATGATGTGCCATATATATCAGGGGTGGGTAAATCAGCAGCCTGGGTACCCAGGACCAGAAGATTATGTGTCAGGGATATCAGTTTTCTATTTAATTCAAAGCCGCACTGAGGACGTGTAGGCTAAGTAGGTTATCTGTCAAAAGGTTTTTTCTTCTCTCGTTCAACAACCAGAGAACGAAAGAAAAGCACTTTTTATTTGGTATGCATATTAAAAGTAAATGTGCGATAACTATAGCCGCGATAGCTGGCGACCTGCGCAGGGCGTACCCCACCTCTCGCCCGAACATGCTGGGATTGGCTCCAGCGCCCCCGTGACCCAGATGGATGAAGCGGTATAGATAATGGATGGCTGGAAAACCGGTGAAACCTTTTGTCTAATCACACAGGTTGGAATAATCAGCGCATACACAGCCTTGATTGGACCTATACTTTGAAGAAAAGAAAGCTTTTTGTTTGTTGTGTTTGAAAAGCTGGCATAAAGCACAGCTGGGTATATCTCATGAAGAAGTGCTAGAAATTATAATGGCTATCCCCTAGTGTTTTCAACCTAATTTGTACAAGAATCCGTTATTTATTTCTTATTTCACCGCAAGATCAGATTGGTATGTATCACAGATTGCACTTGATTATATCACTCCTGAGTACAATAGCATTCAGTAGGCTCCAGATCAGAAGGAGGATCTCTCATACTCTGTGGTGCTACATTACAATCTGAAGTGCTGCTGATGTGATAATAAAGTCATTCTGTCGAATGCCCAAGACATTGGACTGAGTGCTGTGGCCTTTACGAAACCACTCCAACACACCTGCTGTGGCCAAGCAAGTGAAAGCTCGCTGCTTTTAATTGGGTCCTGAGCCATTGTTAGGGAGACAAAGAAGGGGAAAAGGCAGGGGGCGAATAGAGATGGAAAGACTGAAAGAGTAATGTATTTTTTGCCAAATGCATTACACTGAGTTGCTGCTTAATTTATTACTAAATTGGTGTACCTAATAAAATAAATTGGCAAATCAGTGTGTCCCTATAAATTGATGCATTTGCAGTCTGTAGAGTGTTTTTCAACCCTGGGTGAGTTTTCATTATATTTAGGAACTGGCAACCCGCTGTAGTACAGAGCTGAACCAGAATTGTAATCTGCATGTGAGCAGGTGGTTAATTACCCATACCAACAGTTTTGGCTGGTCGTGGTTGTGAGGGTTTCCTAATTGTCTTTGACTTATTGGCATTGCACTTAATCTTACACTATATGGTCAAAAGTATGTGGACACACCCTTACATGCTTTTTCAACAAGATGTAGTCCCCCTTTGTTGCTATAATAACCTCCACTCTTCTGAGAAGGCTTTCCTCTGGATTTTGTAACGTGGTTGGGGGGATTTGTGTTCATTCTGCCAGAAGAGCAGTACTGATGTCAGGTGAAAGCACATGGCGTGCAGTTGGAGTTCCCGTTCATCTCAAAGGTGTTCAGTGGGGTTGAGGTCAGGGCTCCGTGCAGGACACTCGAGTTCTTCCACTTCTATGCCTTCATGGAGCTTACTTTGTGCACACGGGTATTGTCATGCTAGAACAGGTCTGGGTCTCTTAGTTCCAGGGAAGGGAGATCTTAATGCTACAGCACACTTTTCATATCAAGCACTTTTACATCAGCTTGATAACCAAGTATACTTCTAACTCCTCCTTCCTCAGGAGCTTCTGCCTGCCAGCTTCCTCACTCGAGTTACCCTGCCTGACATGTTACCCTAATACACCTTACTATATAATCTCCACTATCTCGTATCATTGCGTGTTCGTTCACCGTCACTGCCATTACTAAGCCTTTGGTTTTTGCTATCTCACGTGTCATGTGTTATTGACCTGTGCTCAGGTTTTCTGGACGCCCTCGCGCTCTCCGTTTCCATTTTGATCTTGATTATTTACTATTATTCTCCCTTTTGTGGTGTCGAAACTTTTGCTTGGACGCTAGTGCAACATGGCCTCAGAAACAGCATTCCCATGCAACTTATTTGCAGCACCTTCTGTATGACGAATATCAGCACTCTGTCAGAAGCACAGTAGGTCAGGACGTGTCATTTCTGTTTGGCTGGGTATTGCAGTAGGTGTCATGGCAACATGACTCGATAAAACTCTGTTTGTCACGTCACAGTGACTGGTTTTACCCAGCTATGCAGAACGTCTGAAGAAAACTGCAGAAGAATACAGATGAACGTGTAAAGAAACGTGAAGGAAAACTACCGCATTACCGTGCGACTGTAACTGAAACCCTGAAGAAAAGACACCAGGCTTATTCCCTGAGAGTTTGATACATTGTGGGCTTGTGACGTATAGACGTCTAGCCCGTCGTATATATTTCTCCTGCCGTTTTCTCAACCTCCGGTCGCCGCTGGTCATCAATGTCTGCGACCGCATGTGTGTGTTTGTGTGTATTTTGTGTCCGTGCACTTGTGTGAAGGTAGTATACGAATCAGAATATAATCACAATATAAATCACAGCTGTCATTTTGTTCATGGTGCACTCGGTATTACTGACGTGGGTATTTTTCTGAAAACAAAGCAATAACAGAATAAACAGACGTCAGGCCAATAGGCCACATCACTCACACAAACACAAACACAGCGATGACTCAAGTCATTTCCATGACAGCGTGTGGTCAGCGCGATGCCCACTCAGCAATTCAGCTCAGCCGTGAGTCAAGCGCCACCTCACTGAACAAATGGAGACAAAGCGTGTACGCATGTGCTTGTGTTTATCTCCGAACAACAATTTAGAAACGGTAGAGCAGATCACACCTGCGCAAGTGTGACAGCAGCGTGGTCAGTGCTCTGCTTATGACTAATTAGGACGTTGAACGGAAATCAAGAGCGATACTGATGTAAAGCTCAGGAGGAGGCATGTACGGTGAGAGTAGAACCTTTATCAGACAAGCAAATCGAGCTTCATCCCAAATCTACACCCCTCTTCCTAGTTCCACACACCTCCTCCTCTCACCGTCTGTTCGGCTCAGGGTGTAAACATGAGCAATGAGGTGCTAGTAGTGTGGCGCTGTGGACAGATGGATCATTAAAGCACATGTGTGAACCGATGCAATGCTTTTGTGCGTATGTAAATATACGTTATGGGTGTTTATAAGCACATTTTTGGTGACCCTTGACATCTTCATAATCCCTTTGAGCAATTAACACAATGAATGTAAATGAATATAAGCATTTAGGCATGCTTCATCAGGTGTCCAGTTAACAACCTCAGACAATTTTGTTGCCATAAGGCTTTCTTATGACATATCAAAGATTAAAACCTCAAAATATATCTACCATTGCCACAACACTAAAATCAGAATTAATAAATACTTAATAAGAAGAAATATGAAACCCGCTTCACCTAAGGGCATCA
>JAQQZR010000018.1:12002172-12017083 GCA_030068235.1 Notoglanidium macrostoma | reverse complement strand
TGTAATAACAGCTCTATGGCATTGTCATAACCCATCAAAAATCTTCAGAACGTTACACTGTTGTTGATTTGCAGTGTCTAAACATTCACAATGCATAATGTATCTTATAAAGTGTTACATCACAACGCTGTTGAATTCTCTGATCTGATTGGTCAGATGTACCAGCATGGTTCCGACAGCCGTAATTCATATCACTGGTTTATAATACTGCATATGTTCTCATATATCATTGTAACAAGTCATTCCCAAGGATTTTTATCGCGATTTGTTTCCACAATAATCTAGGCCTAATACTAAACAGATTAAAAAATGTTGTTATTTAAGGACAAACATATAGTCGATTTAGGGAAGGAGTCTCCAGTGTCAGCACTTAACAGTCAGTAAGGGTTTGTTTGTTTGTTTTTTTGGCTGGTGAGAGAACGACTGTTTATTTTTGCTTTATAGTAACATGTCCGAATCATTAAAAGTAACTATGAACAGTTAGAAAGTGCAATGTGTTGTTCACTAATAAATAAAAAAAATGTATTTGTTGACTAAGTGTTGTGGTATGACAATTATTTTCATGACCGCTATTTTCATTACAGGCTATATTAGGGCCTGCGTCCACCAAATGCCACACAAATTTACCACACAAATCCTATGAAGGTCAGAGTTCACGTCACTTGGCGTCCTCGGTGCAAAAACGCCCTCGGCGTTCAGCTTTTTCCCGCTGCTCTGAGGACGCTTTCAGCTGAAAGTAGTCCAACTTGGAACATGGTCGATCCACCGCGCGTCTTCCACTGACCAATCAGAATCACGAAGGGGTGGAACTTATGATATCAACACTGTCAACAATGGTGGAGGAGAAACTGATCCTGGCTGTGCTTGACAACCCAGCTGTTTACCATCTAACGTTGAAGAGATCAGTATTTGTAATCAGCGCGATTTCTTTGTCAGTTTAGCTTACCTTTGTAAAGTAAATTGAGACTTGACATTCACAACAAAGGAATGTGGAAGCGCTAGATGTTTTTTGCAACCCAGCAACGGTAAGCATCCGAGAAAGGAAGTGCGCTTGGCGTTTGATCTGCCGCTCTCTTCCTAGCTATTTCTATGTCTGTCTCTCGCTCTCGAATTTCTGTCTCTGTTCAGGCTACATGTCAGCTATATGCCGGAAACGTTACAATGTGGAGCTTAGAAGTGAAATGCTGCAACTTCCCTCGTATCGCCATGGTCCTGAGAGAGAGAGAGAGAGGGGAGAGAGAGAGAGGGGAGAGAGAGAGAGAGAGAGAGAGACCGATAAAGGCTAAATAGGATTTCAGTAGGTGTGAGTGCTGATAGGTGGCGATTTGGCCTTTTCTCTGAAACTATTGTCAATATAATCTCTTCTGTCTGTGTGTTATTGACTAGCAATGAGTGACTCGTATTAACCTTTATGCCATCTGATAATTATTGAGGAACCCATGTCAGAATGTTCTCTCTGTCTGTGTGTGTGTGTGTGTGTGTGTGTGTGTGTGTGTGTGTGTGTGTGTGTGTGGAATAAGAATCAGCGAATGAATAGCTGATCAGTTCTTCTTGTTTTTGTGTAGTGACTGGATCAGCGAGCAGGCTGCCGCGCCACAGTTGAATGTCAGCAGAAATACCTTAGCTTCATTAACAGTGTGTGTGTGTGTGTGTGTGTGTGTGTGAGCACACACCGTGTGAAGAGTTTTTCCCAGTGTAATTTACAGTGTGGTATTTTCTATGGAGAGCCATTGTATATGCTGATCTGTCTGCAGCTTAGTGCCATAATGAGATCAGATATATATTAATTAGCGATGCTAATTAAGACAAATTAAGCAGTCGCTTTAACGAAGTGACTCCGCTTTAATCAATTACGAACGGAAAAAGGCTTTTACCGTGTTGATTAACACATTATAACGTATGCCATGTGTCTCACAAACCGTATAGAGGAGGAGAGCAGGATCGAGCTACGTTCCTCTGAACCTTCTCCTTTTGTCGCACGCGTTATTAAGGAAAAAAATAAAGCATGGCATGCTGTTAACGGAAATTAACCAACGACAGCGTGGTGTGAGGAGGTTGCCTGAACCGAAGTCAGTCAACCGAATAACTGAACAGCGTCCTATAACAGCGTGCCCTGAAGTGTGATCTTCCTCCTACACTACAACAGTTTGTCAACAACAGCGTTCGATCATTGTTTCATGCAGATACGCGTATACTTTTGGCAATAAGTGTACAGACATTTTATACACCTAGGGTGGAACAGCATGCAAGATTCAATCAGCAGATTTTTCTTCTTATTCTTTATAAAGGAGGTTATTCTGTCCTACAGCCTTATAGCATATTGCCTCTTCGTCCACCAGGGTCAGCCTTCATGATGGTGAACATGTCAGGCCGTTTCGCCGGCCAGAGAGCCCAGCTGCTGAGCCCTCAGCTCAAAGAGAACGACACACACTGCATCACCTTTCAGTACCTGGTGTCCGGCAGGGAGGGGAGCAGCCCCGGGTACCTCAACATCTACATCAAAGAGAACAACAGCCCCACCGGTCTGCCCGTGTGGAACACTTCAGGCCCCGTCAGCAAGAGCTGGACCCAAGTGGAACTCGCTGTCAGCACCTACTGGCCCAACTTCTACCAGGTGAGGAATGACGCGTGACTGAAGAGGGATATGCTAATCTGATTGTCAGAACAGAATAATTAACACATTCATTGATTAATTTGTAGGTACAGTTGGAACAACTGACTTGCCAGTTGAGAATCTAGCCGAGTTTCATTTCCCAGGTGCATAATTGGACATAATCTTTTACATTTATATATATAAAATGGTTTTATAATGAACCCTCACACCTCAGAGCGTGTCATCTGTCCGTCCTTTCATCTTCTCACATGTCTGTGTTTCTCTCTGCGTAGCCTTCTTTCACCTCCTTCCCCGCTTCACTATCTCTCTCTCACACACTCTCCATCTCTCTCTCACAAAATAATGAAACCCACCCTCCCCTATTATATCAGGGGGGGGGAAAAAAATTACATTCTCTCCCTGTCTAGTGGTTCATTTTCACGTGTGGCAGGCTACGCTGGGGTCCACAGAGAGGAGGCTGATTTCACACATGCCTGCTTATTAGGTGTCCTCTCTCCAGGGCTCGCGGAAAGTCTGGTGTTAATTGGCAGACCAGGACCCCCGCACCTCACAAAGGAGAGCGCCGCTAAGCCAAATTAGCCCATTAGAACCGGCAGTGGCGGGGCAGACAGATGGGTTCTGATGAGACGTGGCTAGTACACTCATGGCACACAGGCCTCATTAGGAGCATGTTCATTTATTGCAAGTCACGTTACATTTATAGAGTAGTTATAAAACATGTATAGATACTGCATTAAAATGCTGTTTAAATGCAAAGGGTTCCGACTGAATTCGGTTCTCACTGGCCGCTGTATGGGAGTGTAATAAAATATTTAAGCATCTATAATCCCACCGAGACGTAACGCAAGCTTCATATATCTCTGGGACTGAAGAAATATTAAAGCAATTTTTACCAGCTCACTTAAGGGAGACAAAAAACACATAGTTGTCTGTAATTTGTCAGATGTTTTGCTTTGGTTCAGGCGTTCTTGCAGAAGGTGACATAAAGCAGGAGTCGTACCAGTGGCATGCCGTGACGACCAAACTAGAACACATTGATTCTGGAAAGGAGTATAATTCTGAGGGAATGATACTCTATGAGGACAGCAAGAGACTTGAGGAGCATACATCCTGACAACAAGTGTAGTGTAACAGGTTAAGGCTATGAGCTCAGAAATGTAAAGTATGTTAGGCATGCAGATGCGTGTGCATGTATTCAAGTCCTCTGTGCGTTTGTGAATTTGTCACCTCCGTGCATTTGTTGTTGACGAGGGGTGTAATCTGTATCTGTATGTGTATTTGTGGTCTGTACCACATCATGTTTCATATAATATCCCAAACTTCCCCTCAGGGATCACTAAAGTGCATCCGTACATTAGACTTGGTCCCAATTCACACCGCTAGTCTCAAACAAATGCCTTGCGAACCTGTTTTAGGCAAGTTTTCCAAAATGAATCCGCGTTCTATCCGTATCCGCATTTGTGTCTATTCCGAACACTCCATCTCTTCATCCTGAGCAACGTATTTGCTCGCAGTTAAATCGCTAATGCATCTGTACGTCTGACATCGCAGACTTTAAGAGCAAATGATGAGTCCTGCTTGGTGAATGAAGACAAGAACAGAGACAGTGCTCCATAGATTCGTGCCTAATTAGCAAAGTCAAAGTAATTATAGGTAGCTTTAATTGCACAGCATCCCAAGTGATTGTCAGAACGAAACCACCTGGTGCTTTGGACATTATTTTGTAATTATGGGTTTGATTCGGTGCTTTTCTCAGACTTCTCCATCCTAATTAAATTGCAGTCAGGATGCACGCAAAAACTTTTCATTGTTTATGCCGTGCGTTCGGAGCATCTTGTCACTTGGTGCTTTTGAAGTGCGAAAAGCTTTCGAATCGGTATATTTTTGTATCATCACACCTAAAATCCAAACACTGCATCAAACCACTTAATTCTGAAAAATGATACTCCTCTCACCCAGTACAGGCTGACTCACAGTCCCTCTTTTGTGTTTCTGATGCTAAATACAGTATGAAGATAATAGAAATGATATCAAGGCTTCATTTAGTAGTGACTGCTGCTTGTTTTAAACAAACAACACATTCTGCATGGGCCGGCTGTTACACTGTGTCTAAGTGAGTGGCTCAGTCTTAATTTTCTCTGAGCCATGTTATAATGACAGTGTCAGACAGCAACCAAAGGCCACTGGCATCCTGAATTTCATTAGAGAAAGAATGATAATTAGGTAGGGGTGTAAATCGTGTCACGTCGCATCGCGATGCAAAAAATGTGACTGTGCATCATAGAAATGTGTGATTCACATTACGGAAATCAGCATTATATTAATTGTGCATCTAATGCAACTGCACAGTTTGAACACCAGATGTCCGTGGACAACCCACAAAGTTAAAATATATAGAGAACATCGGTCTCATGATTGCATTCTCTCATGGAGAGCCTGCACCATTACTGGGAATCATAATAACAATTAGAAAGAGCTCTTCCATAGCTTGCAAATGACACCAGCCCATTTGAAAGAATGGCTTCAGATGGGCAGAGAGAGAATGGCTGTGGGATACGGGCATTTTAGCCAACTTTGGAGCTCTATTATACTGTAGTCAAAATGACACCGCAGATGCTGCCATGGAGATGATTATGTTTCAACTGATCATTTTCCCTGAAACAGACTTTTCTTACTCAGATTTTTTAGAGAATTTATTTACTTATGGGTGAGCCTGTAGTGTAATTTGTTTACTAAATTAAAGCTCTGTTTATAGCAATTGTATGATGAACTTGACAAGAATGCACATTGTTTATGATTCAGGGGAAAAACCGGTCGTTTCAGTCATCATTTTTCTTCATCCAGATTTTGTTTAAACTATTCTAAGAATCAAATTGAATCAAGTGGTGAAGTCTGTGTCGTGAATCGAATAGTGAATCAAAACGTGACTGGAGTATATCGTTACACCCATGTAATAATGGTCTGATCTGATGGGTACTTTGGAGTTTATAATAGGTATTGTCTGACCTCTTGGATTGTGGAATGATGCAATGAAAAAAGGAATAAAGTCTTCTAAAAGCTATTAGTTTGGAAAAAAAAAAAAAACTCCCGGTGACAACAGGAGGACGAATGCGTGAGAGGAACCATACTCAAAAGGGAACCCATCCCTACCCCGGTGCCACCAGGTAGTGCGATTTATAACTCATTACTCTTCTCCGACTGTATACTCTAAAGAAAAACCATTCTAATCTGAGGAAATGGTGTTCATTATGAGCATATTGGGAATATCTATCCACATCAGCAGAAATTAGTCTTCTTCTTGAACGTGATTTTCTTTATTCTGTTACATGTGTATGTACCAAAGGCCTGTACTTATTTCTCTCTCTCTCTTGTAGTTACACCATATTCTCATACACAAGTCAAAACACATCCCAAATTGTTGTCCTATTAGATTAGATTAGATTAGATTCATCTTTATTGTCCTTGAGCAGAGTACAAAGTACAAAGCCAATGAAATGCAGTTAGCGCCTAACCAGAAGTGCAAACAGCAATGCCTACATCTTTTGTAAGAATTATGTAATGCATGATTTTTGACCAGGAAACCATTTTTAAACAGGAAGAGCGGTCCAAGGCAATGAGCTAAATTGCATATTATACACAAAGCAGGCTAAAAAAAAAAAAAAAGTGCACGTGATTACAGATGAATGAATATGAATAATTGAAATATTGTCAGGATGCAGTGTAGAAATAATATGCATGCAATGAGCAGACGACGTGTCAAATTTTTTGTGAGATCAAATGAGTGGCTCTGCTAGTGGGTGTGTAGTTCAAAAGAGGAGCAGGGTGATATGTGAGCACGCTGTGGGTTAGTACATGAGGAATAGCTGGGATACACCACACCCAGGGAACGAGGCGTGTCTGGAATTCCATTTTCCTCAACTGTGTGTGTCTGCTTCTTTCACATGACTAGTTATATAACTACGCAAACTTGTCTTGTAGGCTTCTCTTGTTAGTATTGCATTTGTGTCACTTCTAGCTGTGGACAGTATGTGTTAAGAGAGATTCTCAGCCTGCCTCTTAAAAGCCTTTCCCTTTGTCTCTTCAATGGTAAAAACAATTACGACTGCATAAAATACATGGTACAAAAATAGATCTCGTCAATACGTGCGCAAGTGTCGTGCCACATGTTTTCTGTACGGGCAGCTGTGTATTTAATTATAGTCGATCCCCTGTATGGCTTACAGGAATGCCTTTAAACAATTTGAACAAGGTTTGCTGCTTATAGATACTGATTTATAGGATTAGCTCATGGAGACACCCTGATAATCCTCCAGACGATCAACCACACAATGGAGCGGCGGCGTTTTTCCCACCAAAAAGTTGATTGTTTTCCGACAACAGCGCATCCCTAAGTGTTCTTCAAATGTAAATGTAATGTAAAGTCATCTAATTATGAGTTTTAGTACCATAGCAGTGGCTGAACCGCATCTCTAGGGTCCTTCCTGTTCTCAAAGCCCTGCTGATTTGACGTTACAGGTCATGTTTAAGCTCCTCTGTGTCAGCCCTCCGGGGGTCTTTGCCTCATGGTGTGCATGTGACATTTTAAAGGTGTGTGCATTTATCACTGCGGTTATGGGTCTTTCTCTTTCCTCTGCAGATCATCTTTGAAGCTGTGACCTCAGGCCAGCGTGGTTTGCTGGCCATCAAGGACATCGTCGTCCAGGGTCATCAGTGCAGTAAGGCCAAATCTTCCATTGTAAAACACACATACACGCGTATGTTTAACATCGGTTTATCCTTTTCCTGACATGCTGAAAAAAAATCATTGTTTTCTGTATCGCTACACGAATTTGGGGGAAAAAAAGCAGCTTTTTCTTCTGTAAAACCTAGAGACTTTAGGTACTACACCCAGCAACTCTTTATGTTATTTATGGAATTAGTTAACAGGACACGTGAGCTGATGGAGTAGGAGGCGTGTACGTGAAAGTGTTCGTTATTATCATGATCATATGCACAGGGAGGTAAGATCCGAGCAGGCAGACCCACTAGCAAAATAAGAAGACAGGCATAAGACACAAAAACAGATTTACACAGGGACAGGGGAAGTAAGGCTCAAGTGAACCCTGCTAAACTGTGTAACATGACAAAGGAATAAGGGTGATAGAAACCAGAACACATGGCCACAATAAACAAGACAAAATAGAGCTGTGCTCAGAAGCATGCTGCACGCGTGAGAGTGGAATTCATGCCGTATCCTCAGCAAACCACGAACTTCAGCATTGATAAATTGCATGTCAGTAATGTTAACACATTGTTAACACTTTATTTCAGTATAAAGTGTGTCACAGAATCTGGTCACACTGTCCCTTATTAGTCATGACATTTTCAAATTTCCAAGAAGCCCCACATAACAGACCTCACTGTATAACTTTAACACTTCCTAAGCAATAAAAATAAAAATTCTTTGAAATTCTGCCGAGTGCCGGAAAAACACTTTGTCTTGAAAGCCTGCTTTAGAGGCTTTCGCATTGACATTTAAAAAAAGATTCCTGATTCATTTGAATGTCACAGACTCATCATTAGTATGAAGTTTGTCAAATATATGAATTAGCGGAATAAAATGTTAGCTATTTTAAAAAAATTGAGTGTATTTTCAGATCACAAAAATTGATGGATAAGTGTTTCCAGGGTCAAAGTTGAGAAGAGCGTGCATTAGTTGAGTTTCGCTCCACACTCAACAAGTGTACTGAAATACACTTTATCCTTGCGAAATTACACCTTTTCAATCTTCTTATAAAATATTTTTTACTAAAAAAAGGATATATTGAATACATCTTTAATGGAAATTCAACATTTTAGCTGTGTAATGGCCGATCCTGATAACACTGGTGACCAAAAGTAACGGCACCGCGTTAAAGCTCAAGAATTTTGGTTAGTCAAAATTTGAACACTTTGCGACTCATAAAGTCACCATATTTTCAGAATACAGTGAAAATTTACTTTACTTATTTCAAATACTTACATTGCTTTCACATGAATGAATTGAGCTTCATTAACACAATTTGTTTTCACACAGCCAACATAATTTGATCATGTATTTTCAAAGTGCTGAATAAATTCAAATTGAACTGAATCGATCACATTCACACTGCATAATTCAAACTAGCAGACTGGATACCTGTTTAAATTCAATTTAGTTTACGCAATGAAATTAAAATGAAAGTTTGGCTAAAAAAAAAAACGTAATAATTTTATATAAACTATACAGGATATTTTCATTCAAATATGACCGGCCACATATTCTTTTTCTTTTCAGTGATACAGGGTTAATTAAGTTCCTGTTATTTGTTTAATAAAGGTCAAATAAATTCACTATGTCTTTTAGGTAAATATATTCTATTCTAAAGTAGAATTGTAGTTACTTTTAATGAAGTATATTCTAAAGTGGAATTTAGTTCATTTTAGTTAAATATATTATATTGTATTGTAGAATTTTAATTCACTTGAATTAATTTTGTTAATTTTTTAAAATATATTCTATTCTAACTTAGAATTTTAGTTACTTTTAGGTAAATATATTCTATTCTAAAGTAGAATTGTAGTTACTTTTAGGTAAATATATTCTATTCTAAAGTAGAATTTTAGTTGACTTTATTTAAATATATTGTAAAGTAGAATTTTAGTAAATTTTTTCAAATATATTCTATTCTAACTTAGAATTTTAGTTACTTTTAGGTAAATATATTCTATTCTAAAGTAGAATTGTAGTTACTTTTAGGTAAATATATTCTATTCTAAAGTAGAATTTTAGTTGACTTTATTTAAATATATTGTAAAGTAGAATTTTAGTAAATTTTTTCAAATATATTCTATTCTAAAGTAGAATTGTAGTTTATTTTAGTTGAATATATTTAACTAAAGTAGAAAATGTTTGTGGATTTTGGGGGTTTTAGTTATTCATGGAGTGCTGATTTTGTTATTTAGTTAACATTCAACAATCGTTAATAAGATAACAGAATACATTTATAGCATTTATGAAAGATGTTACAGCAGCAGACAATAACCAACAGAGAATATAAGACAAAAGACAATATATAAGTAGTGTAATAAAATAAGTTAAAATAAACAACCATGCAAATATACAAAAGCTGCAGATTATTATTATATACACAGAATAACATGTGCACAATGTACACACACTCACATGCAGGTTTCTAACAGTGTGCAAAAATGTTGTTGTGCAGCACTGAACTGAGCAAAGTTCTTAGAGTATGATGTTTATCTTCCAAAAAGTAGTGCAGAATAATCAATGTTCTTTCCCAGATGGAGGAGTTATATGTTGGGTTGTAGTGTCTGATGGCTGCAGGTAGAAAGGACCTGTGTAAACGCTTCTTTCTGCACCATGGCAGGAGCAGCCTCCTGCTCAGTACACGCCTCTGTACAGTGAGTGTTGGATGGAGTGGGTGAGAGTGATTGCTCATGCAGCTTGGACAGCATCCTCCCCTCCTCCATCATCTCCACTGTGTCCAGACTGGACCCTATGACTGATCCAGCTCTCTTAATGTCTATTGGTGTGCTTCGTAGTGATACCCCTGTCCCAGCATACATTAGCAAAGAAGATGGCACTTGACTCAACGGACTCATAGAATGTTCCTAGCAGCTGACCAAAGGACCTCAGCCTCCTCAGAAAATAGAGTTGCCTTTGTCCTTTTTGTACAGGCTTATGTTCGTCCACATTCATGTCCCACCCCAGCTTGTCACTCAGGTGAGCACCCATGTACTTGTGGGTCTTTATCATGCCGACGTTCCCAGCTTTAATGACTAGAGCTGGGGCAGGTTTCTCTGTTACTAACATTATGAATGCTTAAGGTCATGGTTAATACCAACTGCTTAATGAAGACACCAAATTGCCAATGAGACAGGAAGTGGATAAACGTTTTGTGAAACGTCACTCTGCAAATCTGTAGTGTTAAACAGAGTTTCCGTTTGACTCACAGCTTCTTCAGATCATCCATGTAGGATGTAGTTTAGAGTACAGTTAACACTGTTTTAACTTACAGATGAAGAACTTTGACATAGATTCTGCTCTGAGTGTTCGCCGAGGCTTCAATAACATTTAAATAAAAGAACAGGAAGATAGAACTTAAATAATTGGGGTGGAAAAGAAGTGAATTACAAAGAGACTTTTTTCGCATCGGAAGAAAAAATTGAAATTCACACAGGGAAAAACACTCTTGCTGAGAATGTGTCATCATCGCCTCTTTCAGACAG
Organism: Notoglanidium macrostoma; assembly: GCA_030068235.1. Lineage (NCBI taxonomy): Eukaryota > Metazoa > Chordata > Actinopteri > Siluriformes > Auchenoglanididae > Notoglanidium > Notoglanidium macrostoma. Next base: position 12,006,219 of record JAQQZR010000018.1, on the reverse strand, counting down.
CTCCACTTAGTGTTTTAGAGACTGACTGTGTAAAGTAAACTATACTAGCATCCTGTTCCTAGAGTCTCCACACACCAAGAAACACTTGTTATGGCCTTGAGACAGAAAGAGAGATGCCGATTAAATAGTAACATTCTGGTGCCAATGTACTTTGTCCAGTCTGTGTAAGTGTGGATGACATCCTCTCTGAAAATAAGTGATTATCACCTGACTGCGAGGAGATGTGTGAATGCCACACCGGCATAAAATAAAACTAGAAATATTTCAATCTCCGAAGACATCTGAATAGTTTTAACACATTAAGTGTATTTTGACATAATTTACATTGATACTGATATCGTCATATTGAACAGCACTCGATATTATTATTAAAAATAACATGACTGCTGAATGGGCAGGACCTCTAAAACCGGCAGTATTCGAACACTAAAGGCTGGTATAAAGATTTTCTTGATAATTTGTACATCCTATTTACTACATATTCATTCAAATGCGAAATAATTCAGTAAATCGCTGTTGCTTTTAGGCAATTTAGGTAATCTGTGTGTTGGTGTTTTTCAGTGTCAGTATTCGAGCTTTAAATAAAATTGGAAAAGAAATTAAAACGTTAAAATAACCTGGTTGCAAAGTGTTGCAGAATGAAGCAATCACATTCAATCTCATGTTCAGTTTTAATTATTATTGTTATTAGCTGTCATCAATGAAATTATTCTGATTAACCCCAAATAAAGTTCAGCTGTTTGTGTAGGATTTTCATGGTTTCTTCTGGCTGCTGACACCATAGACCTCAAAGAGCTTACAAAGCCTATAGATGGTATCTCACTTGTTGAAAGGAAACGATAAAGAGAGGGGTATAAAAGAATTTCTAGAACATTAGATGTGCCAAGGAACAGTGTGAAGGCCATCGTCAACAAATAGAAAAAATGAGGCACCGCAGTGACATTACCAAGAACAGGACGTCCCTCCAAAATTTACAAAAGGACAAGACAAAGACTTACCAGGGAGACTGCCAGGAGACCTACGGCAACATTGAAGGAGCTGCAGGAACATCTGGCAAGTAATGATTACTCTCTGCATGTGACAACAATCTCTTGTAGTCTTCACATGATTGGGCTATGGAGTAGGGTGGCTATACAGAAGCCCCTTCTCACAAAAAAGAAAAGAAAAACCTCCAAGCTCAACTAAATCACACCAAACCATGTGGCAAAATGTGTTGTGGTTTCATGAGAAAAATTCCAAAAGGTTTGTTTGGTGCAAAAAAGCACATTCACCAAAAGATCACCATAGCAACGGTGAAGCATGGTGGTGGCAGCATCAAGCTTTATGGCTGCTTTTTTTCAGCCGGAACTGGGGAATCGTTTTTAACCAAAAGATGACCAGTGTTTTTGAATGGCCGAGCCAGAGCGCAGACCCAAATCTAACTAAATCCAAATCTAACTGGCGGTGCACAGGACATGCCCTTACAATTTGGTGGGTCTTGAATGTTTTTACAAGAAAGAGTGGGAAAATATTGCCAAGTCTCACGCTGAAAGACTCTTACTCGAAAAGTGGTGTAATGAAATCCAAATGGTGCTTCAACAAAGAATTAGTTTAGGTACGTGCCACTAGGTTATTGCAATTTTTTTTTCTTTTTCTTTATCCTAAAAAAAGTTTCTGATTGTTTTTTACTTTATTTGTAGACTTTGCAATTTCATATTAAAGGTAGAAAAAGCTCTGACATGATTTCTCTTAGCGTCATTGCTTAACTTCACAAAACCCTGCCGTTTTTGAAGGGGGGTGTCAACTTTATATCCACTGTATTAGGAATGTGGGTTTTAAGTGTATAGTCGAAAATGCCAGAATGTGACCATGTGAAATGTTTTCCCATGCTGCTAACTACAAAATATCTTTATCTAGAAATATCAGCGATCGTCTCTGGGTCAGATGACACATGGTGACAGGAGGCAGAAATTTGAGACTGTCAAAGTATGACATTAACAATCAACACAAATCAGTCAAAGATCCAGTGACTGTAATTTAGTGTAATGACTTCATTATTCTGAGCTTTAATGCTGATTTCTTGAGCGTTAAATTGAGTGATGGGACTCGCCTTTGTTTTTTCACAGCAAAAAATAGTCACGTTCATTTCCTATTCATGAAAGCAGATGGCATGGCTGCCTTCACTCCAAGGTGTCATTAACACTACGGGGGGTCTAGCTATCATTAAAGAAAGAAAAAAAAAAAAAAACCTCTACCGAAGAGAGGAATAGATACAGGCAACCTGCCATAAAAAAAAAGAAAGTGTGGTGGGTCAAAGTAATAAAAGCAGTGCTATTTCAAACAGAAAAGTAACTGATGAAATATTGAACAGAGGGAAGACGCGTGAGACGAAGAGATTAAATTAGCAGCATTACCGTCTTTGAAGAACGACTCACGTATCGATTCAAGGTCGCCACGACCTGATTTCCGCAAGAGACGAGTAATCAAACATTACACTTCATAACTTGATTTACATGGAACTGCATCCCAGGGATCGTCTCTTGTTATAATGCATATTGACCCGGATATGAGCGAGCTTTCATGTTGGTGTGGAGAAAGACTAATTAAAGTATCACAGAGCAATCTGTAGAGTTTGAGATTGGAGATTTTATTAGAGGACTATGAATAACTTAATAGGATTTCAATCTAGCTGGAACAAAAAGTTATGACATTGATTTTTTTCGTTGTTGTTATTGTTGCAAAATGTGTTTAGTAATGAGCAGTAGAAGCTGAAGGTACGTTAAAGAGATTAAACAAAACTAGTTTCACTGGTTGAACTTTGTAGCCAGTGTTGCTCAGGTCTCTCCGAACTTTTTTTTTCTTCTCTTACTGCTGTGTGTATCTGTAGCAAATGAAATATGGCAGGGCTGTTAGAGGGAACTATTTAAACTTAGTGTTGTGTGGTGCAGCAAGTGTAACTAGATTTCAAAAGTATCCAACCAGGAAAATCTCACCCCCTCCCTTTAGCCCTCCCTCCATAGCGACTCCTCCAAAACACATGAACGCTCAGTTATGGAGAATAAGTCAATAAGAGAGACCAGTGAGGAGAAGAGTGAGGCGCACTATTGTCATACCCAACTACCTCATGTCTCATTCACGTGTCAGAAAATACAAACATTATCATAATGAACGTAAACAACGGATTTAGTTTTTGTTAGTACTCACTAGCTTGCTAGCTGTAGCAGTATGTCAGCAATATGTGTGCCTAGCTTTGTGGAAGACTCCATTCATATGCAAGGAGTGCGCAAGCAGGTTGCATGCAGGTAGGTAGGTAGGTACACAGGTAGGCCATCCAATAAATTAATTCAGATCGAATGAATGCTTGGATGGGCTTTTTACAGCCCTGTGAGTAGCACAGATGACAGATTTTTTTCTTTTTATTATTAGAGCATTCGATTTATTCATTGCTATTGGGATGTAAAAAGAATTTCACGAAATATACCAAAAAATTAATCTGAAAAAAATGACCCACCCTCCCTTTCATGAAATAAAACCACAGAACACGTCCTCTGTCCTGAAGGCTTTCTCATGGCAGAAAACATTTCCATATATTAAGATTCACCATATGAATGATTATAGAAAATTAATCAACACCTTTTGACCAATCAGAGTCCAAATTTCAACATTACTGGGGTATAATCGTAATGTAATAGGACTAATATTCTTTATACTCATTTAAAACACTGTTATTATTGACAGTGTCACTGGACAAATGTGGTTAAAATCAGTGGGAGACAACTACAGTGTAGCATCAGTGGGAGACACAACTACTGTGTAGCATCAGTGGGACACACAACTACAGTGTAGCATCAGTGGGACACACAACTACAGTGTAACATCAGTGGGACACACAACTACAGTGTAACATCAGGGGGACACACAACTACAGTGTAACATCAGGGGGACACACAACTACTGTGTAGCATCAGTGGGACACACAACTACAGTGTAACATCAGTGGGAGACACAACTACTGTGTAGCATCAGTGGGACACACAACTACAGTGTAGCATCAGTGGGACACACAAC
>JAQQZR010000018.1:11957209-11968992 GCA_030068235.1 Notoglanidium macrostoma | reverse complement strand
GATCACTGATCACCATTATTCCCAGTGTCCGATCACTGATCACCATTATTCCCAGTGTCCGATCACTGATCACCATTTTATTCCCAGTGTCCGATCACTGATCACTATTATTTTGATTGACCAATCACTGATCACCATTATTCCTCACTGAAAACTTCGCACTTGGTTCCTGTGGATCCACCCTGGATCCTGTATCCTGTTGTTACACTTACGGACATTTTGACATCCGATCCCAATCTGATTGGATTGGGCTTACGCTTATCTCACTACGCCACATAGCTATCCAACACCTTGATCAAAGCGTGATCTTCATCGTGAGAGTAAATCACAGATAGTTACCAAGATTTTAGATGTTTTTATACAGAATGTCTGTTTTGTACCACTGTATTTGTTAAACTGGATCAGAAAGTGAGAAAGCAGCCTATATAAAAGTATCTCCATGTTGCTTTGGTGAAATATATTGATGTTTTAGGAAAGTCAGAATTTGTTACAGGCAAAAACCTTGATTTTTTGGGGGGTTTTTTTTTTGGTCATATTCGCGTGCTTGCATAGCAACATTCAACAGGTTTTCACAGACCTCCACACATTTACTTACCAAAAGGCTTGCTGATGAGTGAGGCTCTTAATTTAAATTCCAAAAAAAAAAAGGCAGCTATTTATGAAGATATGACAAAAATCAACAAACTAAATATCTCAGTAAAGTTGGCACTCAGTGTAGCGTGTATGATGACACACGTTCTCTCTTTTATGCCTCTCTCTCTCTCTCTCTCTCTCTCTCTCTCTCTCTCTTGCCCTCACCCTCTCTCTCATTAAACGACTGCTAAAAGTGCACACATTGCCGGAAAACCTTGGGGTTTGATAGTTTGATACAGTCAGGGAATATAATGTAACACTTTTCACTCTCCGTAATGGGGAAATAATCTTTGCAAATGGCATAAAATAAGCATGAAAGAAGTGTTCCTAATCCATTAAGTGCATTTGACTACATAAAGTTTAGAATAAGAGAATGTTAAAACTCTCTCTGTCACTCTCTCTCCGCCTGGCCCATGGCTCAGATACACACTTTAGTGCATTAGAGAGTGTGTGGAGCTGGTGTAATGTGATTTGTGTGCCTGGCCGGCAGTGCGCTCCCCTCACCACCACCTCTGGCCTACTCAGTGTGGTCAGCCGATAGTTCCGCAAATGGACACGCTTAAAACTTCTATTTTCTGGATGGCTCCCCTGAAACGCCCCCTATTCCTCACAGAGGGGCTCTGTTTTCATCTCTACTCCCTCTCTCCCTCTCTCACCGCACTCTTGCAGACTTCGTTCTCTTTTCTCCGGCGCCTCAATTGAAAATGTTCAAGGAAAATTCGTTTCTGCGAAGACTGGAGCCTCTCGATGGCGACGCAGCATTAAATTACCACTCGCCTCTGGCTGTCCATCAGTGAGACCATTTGAAATGTACTTCACTGTCATTTTCGATTGTATCGGCTCGGATCGCTGTTTTCTTTTTTTCCTGCACGCCTTCATGAAAAAATAACGCGCGCCAATACGGGCAGAGAAAACATCAGGAAATAAGAACGCGAGAACGATTTTGCGAATACTTTTGCGACACAATTGCGCACGCAGGTCATTTTCTTAAGCCCACACGTGTGGATTCAGACTGCGTGTGCTCAGGAGACCGTTCCAGAAATCAATAGCTTTTAAAGTCGCACTTGATTCAGAGGCAAAAAGGAAAATCCTTCAAAGGCGCAGCAGCCGTGCTTGTTTTATTTCTCCCCTTTCTGTAAAGCATCTGAAAAAAAGAAAAAAAAAAAAAATCAATACCGTTTTTAAATAGCGGTTACAACATTTTTTAAAGAAGCAAATATCGGGCGATCCGTTCATATTATGCAGAGCAAACAATCAGCACCGCGCACACACGTGCATATGCACAGAGGGGATGAGAAACAGCAGCAACATCTCCAATGCTTTGGCTCTGCATTGCATTAATCCATCATGGCCAGTATTATTTATTGATAGAGCCGATCTCCACCTTGAGAGCTGCGAGCTGAGACGTGAGGGCTCGTGTCAGCAAGCACGCCCGTTCCCCGAGATCAGCTCCTCAGGGCCGCGCTGCCAATGAGCGTGTGATGCGGGCGGGGCTCGGAATCTGCCTGCTCAGCTCTTTCCTCTGTACCCATGACCTTTCCAAATGTCATTTTTTCACGCAAGCTTATTGGCGGTGTGAATAAATGATGAAATGCCGCTCGGCGTGGGTAAACTCGGTATTCCGACGTGAATGTTTATTTTTTTCCTTCTTCCCCCTCCCGCTAAGTTTCTCGGTTAACCCCGTGTGTTTTTGTGCGCTCTGTGCTTGACCCCTCGCTGCATCAGCACATAGACTCATTCAGAAGCCACTCACCTATAGCTTGCGTTAAACTAAAGCATGGTCCGGGGAGGCCGAGTAATCCACCGCCTTTGATGAAATTAACACCTGAAAAGAAAAACATGTGCAATTAGTGATCATTTCAGGTCAAACATATAGGGACGGTAAACACAGCCGTGCTGATATTTAATATATCATCAATATATCATGCTGATATTTAATATATCAGCACGAATGCAAGTGTGCTATTGCTTTTATTCAACAGTTTCGGACGCCGTGTGGCCAAACGAATTGCTCATTTAACCGTGATGATCTCGCTACCGTCCTGACCATTTCAAACTAGGAAGTGGAACGTTATTTGGTGAACACGGACAAGTGGAACGATGCACACAGTGACGCTTCTCAGTGCGCTTATACTAAATATAGTCCCTCTGGGAACGCCGATCAAATCAGTGTTGTGTGGGTTTCTGCTACCTGTGGAGATATGCTGCTTAGTGGTGGGTGTTCGGTTTAAAGCCGCAGTCGGTAGGATCTAGGGTTAAGTCTTCTGGTTATGGTTAGGTCTAGGGCTACGGCTAAGATTGAGTTTATCCTCTGTTATCGATTCTCGCATCGATTTGCGCTGTGGTAGCATTTTCTTTTCTTTGCTTTTTTTTTTTTTTTTGACAAGGTAGCACAAATCATCGTAACAGCGGAACTAACTGCTGGACAATTTAATACCAAATAAATATAATGCATTTTTGTTACAGACGTGATGATAATGGTCGACTGAAAGACCCGACAGTCATCTGTAAACAGAAATATTCAACAGCTCCAGTGTTTTGCATAGCAGAACAACTGCCACTTTTAAAGAATAACAAGCTTCAATTATCTCATCTAGAAATATTCAGGTCAGTCACCTCAGCATTCAGGCCAGAAAACCCAGCAGTGTGCTCTGTTAGTGCTGCTTCACATCAGTTACGCTGCGTGCCCTTGTGATTAGATAAATATCAAGCAGTAGGTTTTAGTGATGAATGAAATTGATAGCGTTATAATAATGTCTATGCATGCGGGCGTGCGTGTGTGTGTGTGTGTGTGTGTGTGTGTTCAGCAGCTGGTTGAGTTTCTCACCCCTGACTCTACTTTTTTTGCAGTATTTCAGTCTCCAACTGATTCCATAAGCTTTCTTTCTTGTGTCAGTTTGTGCTCTGGACCTATTTTGTTGCACATCATATTTTAAAGGCGAAGAGGAAAAGGAACGCTGTGTGTGTGTGTCTTTGTGTGTGTGTGAGAAAGCGCACAAGAGTCCCTCTCCATCACCAGAATGCTAAGTATGGTGACTAAAGCCTCAGAACAGCAGCCTTGTGTTTGTGTGTGTGTGTGTGTGTGTGTGTGTGTGTGTGTGTGTGTGCATCTTCAGAGGTGGGGGGCAGGAGGAAATTGAGCCCTGGCTGGGTCTAATAGGAGGGAAAGTTCCAGAAAAAAATGGAGTTCAAATTTAACCTGGATGGAAATTGATCCTATTACTGTGCGCTCTGGCTGCTCCTCTCCCCACAGAGAGACGCTGAGAGAGGCAAACCGAAAGGTCTACGAGGCAGACACACAAGTGTGTCTGCATGTGTGTGTGAGCGAGTGAGTCAGTGAGTGTTGTTTGTGGTTTGTGCTCAGAGAGAGAATATAAAAGGAGATAGGCGAAAGACTAAACAAGAAGCGAAAAGAAAGAAGGAAATGGAAGCGAGAGAAGGAGGAAGATGGTGAAAGTGAGCTAGCGAGAAGTGGCTTTGATTAGAGATTATGGGATGGCACTGGGCTTTTCCACAAAGACAGTCCTGTTCTGCCAGCGTACAGACAGAGAGAGAGCGAGAGAGAGAGTGCGAGAGAGAGAGTCTGTGTATCAAAGCATGATGTGTGGGAAAATGTATTGCTGTGGGATAACCAGAATAAAACACTAAGGTGCATGCTGTTTATAGGAAACTAATCAACTCTGGGTTGTAACAGTAATGTCATTTACATCAGGCTGCCATTTCTTTCTTGCTTCACTGGTACACTACTATAGAAGAATTGAATTGTGCAATTCTCTCTCTCTCTCTCTCTCTCTCTCTCTCTCTCAGAGCCTATGCACGGACCCGGGCAGCTGAAGGTGGTGAACATCAAGGCCAGGCAGGTGACCCTCCGCTGGGAGCCGTTCGGCTACAACGTGACGCGATGCCATAACTACAGTCTGACAGTGGAGTACAGCGCTCGCGGGACCGGGAAAGACGAGACCCGGGAGGACGTGTCATACGACGGCAAGAACTCGGCCCCTCAGCACACCATCCACAACCTGACGCCCTTCACCAACCTGAGCGTCAAACTGGTGCTGCGCAACCGAGAGGGCGTGAAGGAGAGCGCCGAGATCCACGTCCAGACCGACGAGGACGGTGAGACATGGTCACAAAGATTTACAAGGGCCATCACGTGAGATAAACCTGCACTCCCTCTGATAGTGCCGCAGTATATGGTACAGTAAATAAGAATAATCAGAATAATGTCATTCAGTTCAATTCATTTGCTTCGCAAAAAAACCAAACTCTCCAACGGAAGAGAAAACTCTTCAAAGCGGCCTTTTATACACGTGCAACATGTTTACCTCTTTGTTAAGCATCTGGCAAATCCTACAGCTACGTCAGCTGTAGTTTATACACACTACTTGTATAAATCTTGAAGCGCTTGTAGTGGAAGATTTCATGGCAGGAGCTGTGCTTTGGGACTTTAAAAGGCCGGCTCACCTGTCCCAGAATCCTCTGCCATCGACAGTCCAGTCTGCAACAATCCACGGGAAATTGAAGCTATTTTATCCAAGTATCTATATTATAAATCCTTTCAACCGATCCATGTCGAATGCCCTCAGCTCACACATGGGCAGCCGCAAAGGAAAGAAAATATAAGGCGTATTTTGTTCAAAGCTTCCACGTATGATGCGCACATGAAGAAAAAGTTAGAGATGGGTTTCGAAGGGAAGGTTTTGCTGCACAGAGAGCTAGCGGTCACATGCTTTCCAAACCAAAGCAACACACTGCATTCTGGGAAGTGTGAGCCGGCCCGTTTAAGCTAGAGTAAATCAACAAATAAACATGACTTTAATATGCCTTATGAATATTCATAATTAGTGAGCAAGCCGAGTTAAAACTGGCAGCCTGTACAACAATTCCTTAAAAAGACATAAATACAGTTACGTATGATAAGTTAAAAAAAAACTCACACAGTTACACAGACATGAAATCAAACATCAAGATTCCTTAAAATTATAACTATATACTGTATAAACTAAAACTATACTTACAACTATACAGCTTTTGCATTCTGCTTCCATTTTGGTGTCAAGTCCATGATGAAAATCATGTCTCGAGGTAAAATCGACCTGCTGTAACATAAAAAAACCAAATATCTGAAAATTCAGTATCTAAGCATGTCAATATTCACACCCGCAGCAGCAAATAGGTCTTTATAATTACATTTGAAAAATATATACACACACACAAAATTATACAAAATCTCATTTTACTCAATTGTGAAAAAACCCGCTCATAAATCTCGCCTGAAAATAAATGAAACCTATTCATTATCTGAAAGTAAGTTTCCTACTGATTTGGTGTAATTGAATTTCCTTTAAAGTTATATGAACAGGTTGTTAGATGTGCCAACTCCTTTTATCATGTCATCACTGCGAACAGAGGTTCTCGTCTATATTTGATTTATAAGAATAATAGCCTGATATGTTGCCTCAAGGCAGTTAATTATAACTAACATAAAAAAAAATCCCCTGCGGTGATTAAAAAAAAGAAGCACTTCTCGCACGGAGATGCTTTAGCGCGATAAATATGCAGCTTTTTTTATCCAGAGATTATTCTTTTTTTCCTTCCCAAACACAAATTAAATTAACAGCCATGTGCACACATAACCTTTAACGGCAAATAAACTTTAGAGGCTCAGCGTAATCACACACAAACATGCTGTATGCCTTCACATGTTCACTGCTGTCGGATCAGACCTGCGAACTGAAAGATTCAGAATGTGGAAAAGTCATTGTCTTCGAACAGCTGATTAAAAAGACCCGATATGTCACTTCCTGTTAGTGCCGGGCGAGGTTCCTCTGGACTCCATCCAGGCCAGCGTGTACGAAGAGAAGATCATCCTCAAATGGAGAGAGCCTGCTCACACCTACGGAGTCATCACTCAGTATGAGGTAGGCTAATTAAACCAGCCCAGTCCTCCCAGGGCAATGCTTTCAAAACCTCAGGCATTTGTATTTATGATCGTACACGATTGCTCTTATTTGATCTCAGTGGCTGCTATTTTCATACTGACTGATAAGTGAACAAACTTAGCGACTAAGCTAGTATCAGGAGTATTGGGCTAAAACGTACAAGGGTTTCGATTCGTTCTCCTTGCTTACAGAGGTATGGATAAGCGACTAAGGCTAAGTTCTCACTACACGATTGTAGCCCTGATTTTCCACTAGCTGACATTTTTTGGAGATCACCGAGAAAAACCCCAGATAAGACCTCAGCAAATCCGATCGCTATTTTTCCGAAGACGCTTTCAGAGAGACTCGCTGAAGCATCACAAATATCTGGACCTGTCAAGGGGTCCAAATCCAGTAAAGTGCGGTGACAAGCTACTGCCAATGAGAGCACAAGGTGAGGGGAAACCCGGGCGATGAGTTGTACAACATCAACAAGTAGGGCAACGAGACAAGTCCCGCAATTTATTTTTTCCCATAAATACAACAAACATACCGATTTCAATAAGTATTATTTTCCTTTATCGCCTTCTTCTCTCTGTTTTTAACATAGTTCCTTTTTAACCGATGCCTTTATTCAGTTTTTTTCATTTTATGGTATCCAATCTAAACTCACTGCGGATCATTTACAGTACGAGTATACAGTACATACTGTCCATGTAATGGTGAGGTGCACCTCTGCTTTTTGTTCAAAGTACTAGGCAGAGATTTGACTATGAGCTATATAAAGAATAGCATGTAAGTGTACATTATTAAATTAATGAACAAATATTGAGGCTAATCTAAAAATCATTACATCGTCAATGTCAAAGACGAGCGCGTTGGCTATGATTCGCTCGCACACGGTATCACGTCCTTTCCCGCGTCACGTCTCGAGTGTGTTTTTATTGACCCATTATGGATTTCTACTGGTGAAAGTGCTTATAATTTGCGACCCCCACTGAGATCAGGGCAAACCATAACAATTTCAAGACCCCTGATTATAAGACAAGAACTTGTGCAGCGTTTGTTCTAACACATCGTCACTCCTATAGTAGCAGGTCATTCACAGGGTCCTGTATTTCAGCCTGTCATAAGAATGAGCATCGAACGACTTTTCTGAAATCAGGTCAACATTACGAGTGTCCACCATGTTGGGTTAAAAAGTAGCTACGCTTCTAGCTGAAGAAGGGAGTGAGCGCTGATACATTTCAGAAATGACAGCATATAATCAAACAGAACTTTATAGTTTATGTAAAATATGTACTGCTGCTGATATGCTCAAGTTTGAGATGTCAGTGATGTTCATTACCTTTTCATGATTGGTGATTGGTTGGTTATGAGGTTCTGTAACTTTGGATTTGCTGTCAGAGTGCGTTGCTTTAAAATGTCCTCACTTCGCGTCTTCGAGACTCACTCGACTACAGCTATGCTACAGTACTTCTCCACATACTTGGTTTGGTCCTCTGAAATACTTTACATGCGTATCGTAACCCATCCACTACTTGACGTCCCCTGCTATAGCATTTCTTACAGACCATGTCTATTATTTATCAGAACGTACCTGTGATGATGAATCTAAGAAAACTGCAGGTAGAAATATCATACCGTTTAAGTGGTAACCATTAATAATTCATGACGAGACATCTCTCAAGAGTGTGTGCTTGGGTTTTACATGCTAGTTCAACTCTAATACCTGCATGTATGTTGGGATTGGAAGGTAGTTATAATCCATGAGTTTAAAGGTATCTCAATGAAACTTTATTATGGCTATAAATATATATATATATATATACATATATATACAGACTCACAGAGGGCAGAAACAACTTTCCGCTGACCAGGATGTTCGTCAGCTCCTTTGAATGTCACTCAACAACTGTAGGATGACATCAAGTGGCAGCTGGGTTTAAGTGCACAGCGAGAACGGTTCGACACAGGCTTCTCCGGCCTCGGTTGAAGCCATGCAAAGGTAGAAAGAAGCCCTTCATCAACGAAAAGAAGAGCCAGGCTGAGGTTCACTTAAGACCATAAGGATTGGACTATAGAGGACTTGATTAAGGTCATCTTCTCTGATGAGTCCAATTTTCAGCTTTTCCCATCACTTGGTTATCTAATGGTTAGATGGAGACCTGGAGAGGCCTACAAGCCACAGAGTCTCACACCCACTGTAAAATTTGGTGGAGGAGCAGTGATGAACTGGGGGTGCTTCAGCAAGGCAGGATGGGGCAGTTTTTTGTTTGTGAAGGACGCATGTATTAAGCCACGTACAAGGTTATCCTGGGAGAAAACTTGTTTCCTTCTGCTCTGACAATGTTCCCTAGCTCTGAGGACTGGGTTTTCCAGCAGGACAATGCTTCATGCAACACAGCCAGGTCAATCAAGGTGTGGATGGAGGACCACAAGATCAAAACCCAGTGATGGCCAGCCCAAGCTCCAGACCTGAATCCCATGAAGACGTCTGGAATGTGATCAAGAGGAAGGTGGATGGTCACAAGCCGTCAACCAAAGCTGAGCTGATTCACCCAACAGCAACGTGAAAGACTGGTGGAGAGCATGCCAAGATGCATGGACGCTGTGATTAAATGTCAGGGTTATTCACCAAATATTGATTTCTGGACTCTTCCTAAGTTCAAACATTAGCACTGTGTTGTTTAAAATTGAATATGATCTTGATTTCTATGCATTATTCAAGGTCTGAAAGCACTGCATCTGTCTGTTATTTTGACCAGTCGTCGTTTTCTGCAGTTAAATGCGAAGTGACAATATGTTTATGTGGAATTTGGGGGAAATGTTGTCAGTAGTTTATAGAATAAATCAAAAATGTTCATCAAACACATACCTAAAAATAGTAAAATTTGTGAAACTGGTCATTTTACAGTGGTCTCTTAATTGTTTCAAGATATGTATAGCTGTGTATGTTTGTGTTTGTGCGAGCGTGTATTCGCCCTGAGGATTCAGACAGTTTCAGAACTGACCTGAAACTCTGTTTTGTCTCTGCTCTGGAGCAGTAAGCTTGACGTTAACTCCTGCCTTTGATTTGACAATATCAAAGAGTTCAAGCTGAGATTCCTCTGACAAGCAGCGATATCAAAAACAGATTCTGAAGCTCTGACCAAGCTTTCTGGCTACCTCTCTCTCTCTCTCTCTCTCTCTCTCTCTCTCTCTCTCTATCTCTCTCTCAATTCAATTCAATTCAATTCAAAGAGCTTTATTAGCATGACCATAAACGTGTACAGTATTGCTAAAGCATTGAAATGACAGTTTCAATAAAACAAATACAGTAACAATAACGTAAAATATAATAGAATAGATTAAAATAAAGTAAAAAATAAAAATTTTAATAATAATAAGAAAGAGATGAGGTAAAAATATAGGTAGTACAATAAGTCAAATCAAGAAGGTGAAACAGGGCAGTAGGTGTGTGTGTGTGTGTGTGTGTGTGTGTGTGTTTGTGTGTTTGTGTGTGTGTGTGTGTGTGTTTGGGTGCGTTACTCGCTGTCTCTCAGCTTGTGGCAGGCAGAAACATACTGCTCTCTCTCTCTGTCTCTCTCTCTCTCTCTCTGTCTCTGTATCTCTCTCTGTCTCTCTGTCTCTTTCTCTGTCTCTGTATCTCTCTCTGTCTCTCTGTCTCTTTCTCTCTGTCTCTCTCTCTCTCTTTTTCTCTCTCTGTCTCTCTGTCTCTGTCTCTCTCTCTGTCTCTGTCTCTCTCTCTCTCTCTCTGTCTCTGTCTCTCTTTTCTTTTTTTTTTCTCTGTTCAGTTTCCATCCTCATTTTTGCGTCTTGGAATATTGCCGGACAAGGAAGCTTTTTATTCCCACTGACGAACACATCCTCCTTCTGTTGTGCCATGTCCTAACACATAGAACTCAGCTTTGGCTTTCTTTATCTGCTTGCACATAAAAATCCCATTTAGTGGCTATTTATCTGCTATCAGCAATTACAAGTATTGGCACCTCCTTTTAGAAGCCGAGCCCGAGGAATGAAAGTCTACTACCAGCATCAAGGTCATCAAGAACAACTGATGGAGAAATGTGATTTCATATCACCAAATTAAACGCTAAAAACATTGAGTATGAAGGAATGACGCTCCCCTGCTATAATTTAAAAAGATGTGTCCAAATGTGTCTTTAAATTCCAGCCTGACAATCGAATTCCTTTTCCTTTTCTTCAGAACCCAGTTAAAAAGGCCTTGAAGCATTTCAGATATACTACATACTAATTGGACATAACTCCTAAACAGCATATTGGATTATGGAGCAGACGATATGGCATGGAAATATACTGTTGCTGGCTTACTGGGCGTGTGAATAGAATGACATGTAGATCCGTTTGTATTGCAAGGATGGAAATACTCTTTAATAGACTTTTCAGCACAGCAAAGTAAAAAAAAAAAAAAAACAAGATTTGATGAAAAAGCCGGTGTCCTTGTGTGCTTTCTGTGTGAGGTTTTTTTGTTTGTTATGGTGAGTTCGTGCAGGGAAAAAAAAAAGAGTTCTGAAGAACTTTCAGAAACTGACCGTTCTCTCAAGTGGCCATGGAGCTCTGCAACGGTCTAATGTGCATTTAAGAACAAGTAGAGTTGAAATGCTGAGCCGTTCTCGCTGCTTGCCTACACCTCTCTGTGTGTACTTAAGCTTTAAAGGAGATGTTGCTTTCTGTGTTACAACAGCTAACATGCTGCAGAGGTGCCTACGCTTTAGCCACGGCGATATACTGTAAAGGTGACGCTTCTCTGCATTTTCAATCAACGCAGCGGTCAGGCCGAACACCAACAGAAGGCTGAAGGGGAGAGAATGTAGGACGTGAAAGATACATTTGCAGACTTTATCTTTGAATTCGCAAATCTCAGTTTTGTGAGCCAAAAGTAAATAAAAAAAATGCAAGTGTTTTACATTTCTGTCTCGATAAAGTTTGTCCGATAATAATAACATTAGCAAAGCATAAAACGTGCCAATTTAATGATTTCTTTCAGTATGTCTCATATAGGCGTACTATGCAATTTTCTTTTTTAAGTATTGAGTTGCGCGGCACGGTGGTGCGGTGGTTAGCACTGTTGCCTCACAGCAAGAAGAAGGTCCTGGGTTCGATCCCCGGGTCACCCAGGGTGCTTATTTGTGTGGAGTTTGCATGTTCTCCCCGTGCATGCGTGGGTTTCCTCCGGGTGCTCCGGTTTCCTCTCACAGTCCAAAG
>JAQQZR010000018.1:11906341-11953641 GCA_030068235.1 Notoglanidium macrostoma | reverse complement strand
TCTCTCTCTGTGTGTGTGTGTGTGTGTGTGTGTGTGTGTGTGTGTGTGTGTGTGTGTGTGTGTGTGTGTGTGTGTGCGTAGCTCCTTCAATGCCTACATACGATCAGGAGACGTCTCTGAACCAGACTGACAGCACTGTTACTGTTCTCCTCAAACCTGCCCAAAGCAGAGGAGCACCAGTAAGGTAAGATACACTTTCTGAGACCCAAGAACATTAGAGGAACCTGCACGGTAGTTTAAGGAACCTTTTTGGTTCCCACGCCTAAGTAGATCATTTTCCATAAAAATGAGAAACGATTAACACCCACTTCCTAACCATTATATGTTTTCCTTTATTACACAAGATGTTCGTTGCAAATTTATGGTGTACAAGTCCTTGTTAATGAGCTGTTACTATAGAAACAAAAATCGCATTTGAACAAGAGCTTTATTATAAACCTATTGTTTACGGTGCAGGCAGAACTATTGTCCGAGCCGAGTGGTTATACAAAAATAACACACGCTGTCTGACCAATCAGATTCGAGAATTCTGCCTCAGCATGGTTTAAAGACACAAATATAACATTTTAAAAGTTTTCAAAGATCTTGGTTGATGATCATTTCTGTCCCACAGTATGTTTATATTTATTCTGCATCCCACTGCATACACTAATGTGCGTATGTATTTGCATTTCCATCACCTACAATATCTGTAACAAAGCCAATGTTTTGGAAATGATTTTAAGCTCGAGCTGATTTTTATTAAAGCAGGGCTGCGAACTAGCGAAAGTAGCTAACGCGGCAGCTGTTTCCTTTTTGAAATTCTAATTTCTGGTTAATAATGTTCAGCCGTGGATTTAAGATTAGAGATGTCGCGGCACGACCTACATAGCCGAATAATTCTACGAGGTTGTGTAAGTCAAATAGGTGTGTGCATTCTGGTGGCATTACTCCCGGGAAACGGTTTTGGGATTCAGTCGGAAACGCACCTAAAGAACACATTTAGTGTAGAATAACATCAAAAGTGTGGTGTATGTATGTATGTATGTATGTATGTATGCGTATTCTAAATGCCGGTAATTCAAATACAAAGCCAACAAAGGCGCAGTAAAGGCAGGCAGTGTGTGCGGCGGAGCCTGTGTGAAGCCATGGATAAGCTCAGAAAGAGTCTGTGACTCTGCATCCGCACCAGGAAAGACTGCATTTAGCTCGTAGCTAAACCCTTCCTCTGCTTTTTCATTTTCAAAACAGTTTTTATCTATTTTCTTCCCTTTATTGTTTGTGGATTTGGTCCCTATGAGTGAGCTTTGGCCTTTGAAGCGAAGAACAAAGCATGGGTGTGTGTGTGTGTGCAGTTTCAGGAGAAGTCTCGCTCGCTCTGAACCCTTTTCATCTATTCGCTCTGCCTCTGGCTGTCCCTTAGACTGTGCCATACACACACACACACACACTTATCTCTCTCTGCCCATTCTCATTAATAAATAGCACAGTTCTGGTGGTAGAATCCGGTGTCGGGGGCCCAGACTCACTTCCAGTTCTCGAGGCCTGACTGCACAGTGAGCTGCTCATGAATCTCTGAGCTCTTTGGCTGTGTGCATCCGAAAACCTTGAACAGATACAGAACACACTGTTTCCAGCCTTAGGTCACACTAACACACTCATTACTTTCCATTGGACGCTGCGTCACATTTAAAACACGCCGGATAATGCTGTTCCGCACGGCATGTTTCTGAACACCGCTGGGATTTTTCTTTTTTTTTTTGTTACCGTTTCCAAAGTGTCCCATATTACTAAGAGTAACAAAAGCCCTGGTATACAAACAAATCAAACGAAAAATAAATTTCTGTAACAGTGCTTCTGCTACGCATTGGGCTTACCGGATTTATACGTGAATGTTTCAGAGGTCTTCTTCTTTTTCAATACTTCTTTATTTAATCCCAGTCTCCAGTGTTAATCTGGCAAAATCATATTTGCACAATACAGTATTGACGCAAGGCTCTATAATGAAAAAGAAAAAAAAAAAAAAAAAAAACCCCCGATGATGAAAATCTCTTTATTCTAATCCCACATCTAATCTCTTTCCATGTTTTATTATTTCTTTGTTATTGCTGCAAGTCAGGTGGTATATTAACAACTTCTCCATGGGCAAGGGTGGCATTCTCTCTGTAGAGTAATTACAAAACGGCTGATTAGAATTACAGAGGCAGCATGAGGGCAGGCTTTCATTAATTATCACATGGCTTCTTTTATTGGTTTACTCAAATGAAGCCCCACACACACGCACACACACACCAAAGAGCCTCTGATCAACCTTTTAAGATCCTGACTTTGGTTTATGTGGTTTTTCATTGCCAAGGGCAAAACTATGCTGTTTGTAAGGTAAGATCTGATAAAGACGTGGGTTTAATTAGATTAATACGAACAAGGGAGCCATATCAATCCTTCAGTTTCTCAGACTTTGGTACGTTAGATCCGGTGAGGGGAAGTAAGTATTCGGACACTTTTGTTTTTGCTATTTAATATCCTCTCAGCTCATATACTGTATGTACATAATGCGGCGATATTATCAATTTGGGGAAGGTTTCACAGAACATATAGCGATCATGATGAAAGGAAACGGCTACCGTACGGTTTATTAGGTTACAAATGTAGGTTAAAAGACGCCTCATCTTTCAGCAGAATCGGCCTGGAATCTTTCAACTCTTTTCTTTTACTATTAAAGGTAACCAGATTCACAAGGCTGTAATGTTAGTATTATTTCTGGTTTAGATATTCGAACAATTTTCCGTTTTCAAAGCTTTAGGGAATAGAAAATATCAAAATTTGACCAAATGATACTATGAAAAGGCCGCTTCATCACCGTGTGTGGAGACATCAAGGTATCGTGGGTATCAAGGTGCGCATATGTTGATTTTGGTACAAATTTGAATGTCCGTATGTATTTCAGTGTCTGTCTAACTTCATTCTAGCCACAGCGAAAGAGAAAAAGTGCAAGCGAGACAGCGGGAGAGAGGGAATAAGTTACAAGGCTACGAATTCCATGCCTTTGAAGATGGCTCTGTGTCTTTCCTTTTGAAGAAGTTTCTGGATGGCACCTCTCACTCGCTTTCACCCAGGTTCACTGAGCTTTAGATTTTGGCTGCACTGAAAAATTCAGACCCAGCGCTGCCCTGCAAGACAAACAGAGACTGCCGGAAATGTAGCGCATGATAGTCTGTGTGTCTGTATTCTGTGGTTTAAAACGTACACCTCTGTTTGTACAGTTAAAGCAACTGAAATATCCTTATTAAGATTCTAAGTACATGTACAGGAATTAAAGAGCATTAAAGTGGCATTATAGCCCTTTTTACAGCTGTGCTTTTGTTTACGCGAGAATAAGCGTGTGGGGGTTTTATTTTTCAACAAGGCAGTATGAGTTGATAAAGCAATCATCCTCGTACTGATTGGATTTGGGCGAAACATGGCTCCAAATACTCGCCGTTTCCCAAGCAGCTGTCTGCCAGCGATCCCGGGCAAAAGCAAACGAAATCAAAGAGAAACTTGCTGTTAGAAAAGCAGGAAAGATCAGATAATGTGGAGACTGGAATTAAAAACAGCAGGTGAACACGGGGAAATCGGGAATCTCGTGTCAATCGTCCACGTTCCCGTTTCTCGTTCTGCTCCGGCAGGATCCATCCGAGTGCGCACAAGCCATTTTAATATTCATGCGATTAGTAATCAGAAAACATTAACACATGCACACGCAGATAAATTTCCCTCGGCTGTAGTTGGCCGTGACAGCTAATCTCTGTTACCACACACACACACACGTAAACAGAAACTCATGAACTCTCTCTTTCTCTCTCTCTCTCTCTCTCTGTCACACATACACACACAGCTGATGGAACACTCATGACCAGAGGGAGGAGAGTGTGTTTGCCGTGATGGTGGTTTAAGAGGATTAGCCATGTCGTACGGTGTTAGAATAATGTTCGGAACGGTCCGGCGACGGGCCAGAAGACGCCTCCGCCACTCCGCAACGCTGCTGAGGACAAAGAGCGATTCGGGACGCTTTGCCTTATCGTTCATGCTTTACTCGTTCTACCACCTTTGCCGAACAGTCGTCTTCAGCCTAGGGCAAGAGAGGCAAGACGAGCTGTACTGATAACACACACACACACACACACACACACACATTCACATGCACACAGATAAATGGAAAGTGTAATTGAGCGTCTGTAGCTGAGAAACAGCAGGCCTCAGCTCTCACGCTGGATCTGTTTATGTAATTGATTGGGCTGAGAGCTTAAGCCTTGTCAGTGCTTATCATCCTGTAAACCTCTCTTCTCTTCTCTTCTCTTCTCTTCTCTTCTCTTCTCTTCTCTTCTCTTCTCTTCTCTTCTCTTCTCGTCTCGTCTCTTCTCTTCTCTTCTCTTCTCTTCTCGTCTCGTCTCGTCTCGTCTCGTCTCGTCTCCATTTGCTTGCCTTTCCCTCCTTTCCTTATCTTTTCTTGCCTTTCATTCTTTGTTTGTTCGTCTATCCCCTCTCACCTTGATTGTTCCCTTTCCTTTCCCTTTCGTCCCTTTCCTTCCCTTTTTTCTTGTCATTTCTTTCTCAATATTTCATTATGCACTTCTCCTCTTAATAACAGTGTCAGTCGTGTCAGGTAAGGATGCCACCAGTGTTGTGAGATTCCTGTCAGTTTTAGCTCACTCTTCCCCTTGACTTGGTGTGCACGTAAGTTCGAATTTCTATGTTTATTCCTGTCAGAAATATGAATCTGGGTATTTTATATGCTAGTCAAACTGTCTTAATGCTCGGCGAGCAAGTCACCCCCAGATGTGGCCCCATATACACTACAGTCACCGTGGAGTGAAAGGCTGTCGGTGTCGAGTCCTGACCAGACAGCCTCGGAGTCTAATTGAAGTTTCTTCTTTAGACTATACATCAGATTTCAGCTTGATCACAAGTGGAAGTTCTTAATCCACGTCCATAAACAAAAAACCATTTCATGTACTTAGGGTTTTTTTTTTTTTTTTTTTTTTTGTACAAAACGTGACTTTACACTTTAATTTAACTCTGACAAAGAGAATATTAAATCTGCAGTGTGTGAATGTGCATGCCCTTACACCATCTGCTTCCTGTTGTTCCAGTGAGAGATTTCAGATTAAAGCACAGAGATGATCTCTGCTTGTGCGCTTTCCTTTGCTTGTTGCTTTTAAATTGCACCTGGGAGAGAGCGACACGACTAGAGAGACCCGCAGAGCATGAGAGAGAGACAGTGTCAGAGAGAGGTTTATAGTATAGTGGGATAAAGCTCTCGAAGTGGTAGCACTTTTAAAACTCCCTAAGGAAACATAGCGAATGAGGCGAGTGGAGAGGCAGTAAAGGTAGGAGGCCTGTGTGTCAGGCCCGTGTCTCGGCACGGCTCTTAAATCAGGCGGATGTAGAGCCCACAGCATCACAACCTGCCTGTTTGAATGCTCAGGCGTGCAGCTAGGAGAGGCGATTAGCATTAACGCAGGAGAGAGGGAGAGGAACAGGGACAGAGGTGAGGTCTGATTTAGATGCTTCCTGTCCATACAGGTACACACTCTGTCTCTGTCTGTCTGCTTCCACAGTAGTAAATCAGGCTCTCAGGTCATTCTCCAGTCAGTGCCGAGTCAATCCGACATAATTGGCGAGCGTGGAAAAAGCCTAATTGGTGACGGAGCTACCGGAGCACAGATGCTGCCTAACTCACAACTCCTACTTGCTTTCTGTCCATTGTTGCTGCCATTACCACACCATCTTGTTTTTTAGTTCTCCCGTTTCCTGCCATCATCGCTGATCCCAGGTGGGGTAGCAGAAACGCGTCCGCCCTACCGTTAGGAAAGTGCGAGTTTCAACCTCGATGATGCCACAGTCATTCATTGCCAGGGGCCAAGAGCGCAAAATTGATGGGAGACTTTGCGTACTCTCACTCATCTGTCAATCACAGTGACACCAGCCAGTTGTGGCCATCTGCGAGCTCATGTGTGTCATGAAGAGGGCAAACACAGCGCTTTTCCTCTGAGCGTGTCCTGCGGTAAAAGGATGGCTGATTGTTGGGCTTCAGATGACTTCATATGTCTCGCTATATGATAGCTGGCCGGTGGCTGGGAGTTAGCAGGTGACCAAATGGGGCGAAAAAAATAGCATGTCAAAACAGTTCCCGCCCTAAAATCACACGTTGTTGTACTAACCACAACCTAGACTGTAGTGCTCGGTTTAGGATGACACCTTGGCTTGTGCCTCGACTCTCTATTCCCTACAAAAATGCAAAATACACTATTTGTGTGCTGCATACCCAGGATTACATCATATGGAAACTAACGATGACAATGCACTGTGTGGGTTTAGCAGGACTGTATTCTGCATACACTTAACATATCGTATCTTTACATCATTTAATGGCTATGTAAAGTCAATTTATGGAAATAGATGCAGGATCCCTTCCGATGTTGGAAGATTCTCCTCACGCGATGACATTTTGCACATCAGTGCGGATTTTTTATTAACAGAGAACTGCAGTGTATCTAAGAATCGATCCGATTTTCTCCATCCCTATAAGATCTCATTTTCGTCTTTCCACCTTTCGTGGGGAAGAAAAAAATATTCAAACGAGTTCTTTTGACCTCACCAGAAGTTAAGGGTTATAATCCGGTGCCTCTGTGGCTCGTTCCTTTCTCTCGCTCTCTCCCCTGACACAGGAGCGGCGCGTCAGCTCTCGCCACAGTCAGAGGTTTTAATCAATTAGTCATAGGGCCGCAGGGAGGCGTCATGTCAAGCTCGAGCAAGGGAGCGACAGTTTAGAGAGTGTGAGAGCGTATTTCTTCCTCCCCGGTGCCGCTTGGCCCTCGGCCACCACAGGAAGAACCACAGAAGCGCTCTTCACTTCCTCTGAGGATTAGCTGATGTCATCAGCCGAGACGGCATGTCAAACCCAATTGTCTGCACATATTTTTCTAGCCACGTAGATTATACATGAGTGCACTAGAGCATATGGTGCATGTTTATGATCGTATTTAGCGCCTAAAGGAATAACTATCATTTCAGGGCATATTTTATAGTCATAGCACTACACAAACAGTGTGGCTGCCAATTTAACATGTAATGCTCTGGAACACCTCGTTCCTCACATGGCCTTTGCATTTGCCACTGTTGATTTCCGTACTATTGTCTTCTTTCGGGTGAGTTCATGTCATGCTGAATTAGGCAAATGGCTGAACGATTGGATGGTGTCACTCTGTCTGCAGCGAGGGGTTTGAGGCTCGTGTCAGGGCCGCTCAGGCAAGCTGGCACATCATCATTAGGCACTAGGACGTTTGCGTTCTCACAATGCAAAACCCTTAGTGTGGGTGTTTATTCGGTAACCACGCCGTTCGGTTCTTGATGCTGATTTGTCTAGCTGTAAGGCGAATCTTTTTTTGTTGTATACTAATGTGCTTGTTCTAATATATTACTGTTTCTGTAGAGACCTTTAGAGTTGCTTACCGCACCAAGTTCGGGCAAACCTGATGTCTTGTGATAATGGACTGCCGTTTCTCTTTATTTAAATAATATGGATTATCAAACACATTAAGCAGGCGAGAAATCCCACTAATGAACTTTTGACCAGGCACGCCTGTTAACTGAAAAGCATTCCTCATGAAGCTCGTGCCAGTAGTGTGCAAAGCTGTCATCAAGGGAAACGCCGGCTACTTTGAAGACTCTATCTTTTTTACCTTTTTCATAATTCCATCTGCGCTATTTGTGTTATTTCATATTTTATTGTTCTACAACGTAGAAAACAGTCAGAATAAAGCGAAAGCTGGGAATGAGTAAGTGTGTCCAAACTTTTGACCAGTGCTTTATTTGGCAAATCTTCCACGGATGTCTATTTCGCATTTTCTGGAAGGCGTGTCCATTGTCCTCACTTCCTAACAGTCAGAGGTGAAGCTGTAGCTTTAAATCTTCCCACTCTGGAAAGTTTGAAGATTTTTGGGCCGGAAAAGGATCGACTATTTACAGCAGTCATTACAAAACAGGAACGGACTTGTTTTGCAGACGTTACACAACCTTAAATGTAACCGTAAACAGGTGAAAAGTCGGACGTGTTGTTCTTTAATCAAAAATAGGACGTGATTGTTGGACAAACTGCAGCAGATTAAAACACTTCAGAATGTGCTGGAACTGGAAACGAATCATCTTCAGGATGGTGGCATTAACTCTGCTTCGAGTCGGGTCACGTCATACACGTCGCCTTTTAATCCTTGCTTATTTCTGTGGCTACGCTCTATAATTAATGTCATAAATTATATGAAGGTTTACCGAAATAAATATAGCACTACTGCTACTCTCTACTGCTTTGAGTGGATTTATTAGAAATTTAGTGAAACTTTCTCCAAATTCTATAAAATGTCAGTGGATTATTCATTATTCACCCTGGATCATTTGAAACTTTTAAAAAGATAATCTGGTTTTTTTTTTATTTCTTTGCATGTATTCAATCAGCATACAGTATGTGTGTGATGGTGCCGATAAAGTGGCATTCACATTTCCTCAACATAAGCAAGAACAAGCTGACGGTGGGAGCAAAGAGAGCATGTGGCGTCCATATTGCCTTCTTGGATCTTCATAGCCGTTGGCAATCTCCATTTAGCCGGGGGGCTTTTGGGGGGGGGGGCGGGTGCGGGACAACACACACACCTAGCACTTCATCATAAGCACAGATGTCACTTGAGACCTTTTTGGTTTCATTTTGTGCATCTATGGAGAATATTAAGTGCTCTTAATATAAAAATGGGTAAAGCAGGGCTCCGTTTCCACAGTAACAGAAGGAAGAGGGACGTTCGGGGTTGAGATGTGGAAATAGGTTCAGATTTATTGATAACTGCTTGCTCGTGCAAGCTTTTACAGAGACCTCCAGGATTGAAATGGACTGTTCACACCAGCCAGGATTCCGCCTGACAGTGAGATTTGATTTGGAAATACGCGTAGCTTTTCAATGTCTAGCATGAGAACGGCTATGAGTTGGTATGATCATTTCTTGGATCTTATCATACAGATCTTGACATTTACAGGTTAGGATCAAACCTTCGCTTTAATCTAAACTGGATATCTTGCTACCTCATGATCTCAAGCAATCAGGGGCATTGTGGAACATTTTCTTTATCTCTGATTAGGTTTGTGCTCATGTTTTTTTTTGTTTAAGGCGTACGCCGTTTAAACATTATCTTGACCAGAGAGTGAGACAGGATTGCCCAGAGTAGTGTCAGTGAGTGTGGTGAATAAAAGTATCTTATTGAATTGTTCCTTGATTCTTGACTCGAAGTGTATATGTGTTAGTGCTCAGTGCTCGCTGAACTGAAGTGCTCTCATATAACAGCTATGCTCTCTTTATTGCTCGATGCCCGTGAATACCTTTCGTGTCTGTGCGATTCATGGCATTTTTATCAATTACGTCGCGCGGTATCGGATGTCAGTACCGGAGCACTGCATCAGAGTACTGATGTATCTCTAGCATCTCTGCTGTGGGGTCCTGCATGTTGCCAAATCCAAACAGGATCACTTAGTAAGAAGTTTATTTAAAAAAAAAGATGAAATCTTTCAAAATGCAGTTGGTGATATTGACCCGCAGTCAGTTATTCGATTGTGATTTATGAGCTGCGAGCAGAAGCCAGTGGAAACCGCGCCCGTTCGGGTCATGAAATATCAATATATTGGCTAAAACACTGAGCTGGTGATCAGTAACATGATTTCTACTGATCGCTATCATCTCATTACGATTGCTCCTTTGGCTTGCTTGCTCTCGGCCTCTCACTCTCTCTGCCAATCCGTCTCTCTTTCTCATTTATTTGTAATCAGTATAAGCCTGCCATATTTTGCCCCCGTTGCCTCTGACCTCTAACCTCACTATGAGGCCAGGTGCTAATTAACTTCAGTTTCTCCGACGCAGAGCCTCACCGGAATAAATATTTCAGCAGATCATATTTCTTTTCTAAACAGGAGGACCCGGCACTTAGCCACAGGAGGGCCAGTGACTGATGCCAACATATAAAAGAGATTCAAAGCTGCAGGATGCATAATGATAGAGTTAGCCAGAAGTTTCAATCCTCATGAATGCATAAAGGCTCGTTGTGTCACGGTTATTTATTAGAGGCACCCTACGGTGCTGTTTGGGGAGATGTAAGGGTCGGACCGTACTGTAATATAGAGATGCTTCAGGCAACAGCAAAAAAGGCTTTGCAGCTGTTTCAGATTTTTATTTAATGAGAAAACCGAGGAAAAGGGCAGCGGTCGGCTTCAGCCACACGTAAACGTGGATTTCGGTAATTTCATTAACTACAGTATATTTATATCCCTTGCTCTTTATAGTCACAGATAACCTTTTGCTAGCAAGCCCAAACAAACCCAGACTTATTACAGATTAGCCAGCCCAAAGGTCAGATTAGCATCAGTCAACATTCATTCTGCTAGCTGCTAACCATTGCATGGCTGGCTCACTCAAACCCTGAGCACAAGTAAAACTGCATATGATATTAAAGGAGGAGAAAAATGTTGTAGCCTTCTTTAACCAGCATGCCACAAGCATTCAAAATGACATGCTGCACACCATTCAGATATATCAATCTTGTAGGCCGCATGGAAGAATCAAAGTTATCTCGTAATTAGCCTGCTACAGGACCGTATGCTAGAGCTGTAGAATATTTATTTATATTTATTTAATATTTTTAGCAGCATAGGCACCTAACATAGGCAATCCGTTAACGCAAGATATCTACAGCCACAGTCGTGACACTCTAATTACCCACTGACTGGCTTGCTAAGTAGTTTAGACATTCCATGCCATTCCTTATATTAAGCCATTCGTTACGTCCACAAGCTTCTCAGCAGCCATCTTTAACTAAAGCTCATGTTACGGATTTGACACATTTGATGACATGACGCACAGCTTGTCTGTTTTTTTTTTTTTTTTAATAGTCCTGTTCAAACAATGGTCTCTTCAGGAGGTAGTGCATAACAAAACACGTTTAAAACACGTATGTAGAAATGTTAACTAAATATGCTGGTATTGGTTAGTTTATCATTTTCAGGACTAAAAAAAAGTGTGTGCAAATTAAGCATAAATTAAATTACAGCATTAAATTAAATTGCCAAATGTTGCTAATTAGCTGAACTCAGATGTGTGGGTGTAAATATTCAGCTTTTTTCAGTTATCACAAATGAATTAATGCGTTCATATTTGTCTTTATGGACTATTTATTCATATTATTTATTACCATATATGGCTAGAGTAAATATTGATTATGATTTAGCTGGTTTATATAGAAAACAACTAGGAATACAAGTGTTAATTACTTTGCTAACGCTACTTATGGTTTATTAATAATGATGATTATGGTCTCCTAATGTTAACTGTCCACCCATCCATCTATTATCTATACCACTTATCTGTCAAGGTTGTGAAGGAGCTACCAATCCCAGCTGGCTTTAGATGAGAGGTGGGGTATACCCATTCACACTCACACAATTTAGAGTAGCCATTTGACTTAATCTGCATGTCTTTGTGCTTTGGAGAAAAGTAGTGCCCAGCTGGTTGTGAGGTTAACTAATGGTGAAAATAATGTTAACTAGGAGGATTAAAGGCTTAATATAAAGGCTTGGCAAAAACAAACAAACAAAAAAAAACCCCACAATAATTAGAATGGAAAAACAACCCAAATTATCATTACATGTCTGAAGAGCATAGTTTGATTTCCCCCTAAAGTATGCTTTTATAAGTGCGTTTGTGAATCTAGTTTATTATTTATTCATATTATTTAGTTATTCATTGATTCGGGCTTACTGTCCCTAAACTAACATAGTTTTTAATATTACTTTAAGTATTAATAACATTAAATATTAATTCTGTCCTGACATAAAGTTCAGCCCGCAATGCTATTGGGAAATTGTCGGCTCAGTAGTTGCTCCAGATTTATGAATAAGAGCACAAGGGGTGGTGTCACTATTATAAATCTAAATGATAAAAGTGTAAAAGTGCCTACCATGGTAGAAATATACTGTAAAGTTTTATATATAATTATACCACGGCTCTGTTGATGTTTGCTCCTTAATTATTCACATGTTTGAAGGTGAAGCAGCACCTAGGGATGTTTTCTTTTGCTTTTCTGCAGAGTAATTCGTCCGCCCTGCTGCTGCAGTACTTTAGAATATTGGACATGGCCCAGTACGCCATGTTAAAGAAAGCACACATGATAGAGGACACTTGTGGTGTCGAAGAGTCTGCCGAGCGGAAGATGAAAGACAAGATGGAAAGTCTGGAGAGATTGGCCAGTAGATTGGACTCGGGCACTGTGCGGATTGTAGATCCGTCTATAGATCGTGTAGGACTTTGTTCACCTGAAGGAGAATGGAACCTGAGATTGAAATTGGTTTCATCCCAACAAAGGACTCAGCATTTCAAAATAACTTCCCTTGTTGTGTACATATTAATTTATTAGCTTTTATTGTGAGCCCAGCATGCTTTATTGTGTGCCTGTGAAACACTTTGTAATGCTGCTGTGGGTCAATATTAAATGTTTTCCCTTTGTCTCTGTCTGACTGTCTGTTTCACAGTGTATATCAGGTGGTGGTGGAGGAAGAGAGGCCCAGACGAGCACGTGGCGGTGAGGCAGAGATCCTGCGCTGTTATCCCATCCCTGTCCACTACCAGAATGCAACATCACTCAACTCCAAGTACTACTTCACAGCAGAGTTCCCCTCTGGGGGCATCCCATCCCCTCTACCTTTCACAGTAGGGGACAACAGAACCTACAGTGGCTTCTGGAATGCACCACTGCTTCCGCACAAGAGCTATAGTGTCTACTACCAGGCCGTCAGCACAGCTAACGGGGTGGGTGTTAATAGGGAGGCTAGGTGTAGCATCATGTGACACAATGGCATCATGTAACAGCTTCATTTTTCTTTCCTGGCAATGCAGAACTGGAACCAAAACTAAGCACAACCAGTACCAATAGCCTTGACTTAAATACTGGTAGCTACAATATGAAACCCTTGCAGTTCAGAAACATGGGACAGTAGAGGACTTGTCCGATCCTGCATACACTCTTGATCAATCCCATCCGATCCTGCATGCACTCTTTATCAATCCCGTCCACTCCTGCAGACACCCTTGATCAATCCCGTCCACTCCTGCAGACACCCTTGATCAATCCCGTCCACTCCTGCAGACACCCTTGATTAATCCCGTCCACTCCTGCAGACACCCTTGATCAATCCCGTCCACTCCTGCAGACACCCTTGATTAATCCCGTTCACTCCTGCAGACACTCTTGATCAGTCCTGGCTATTTCTGCAGAAATTTTGATCAATCCTGCTCAGTTCTGAAGAAACATTTACCAATCCCAGACGCTGCAGAATGTTTTACCACTTATGCCCACTCCTAGCCTTGACTTCTAGTCTAAATTCTGTTTAATGCAAGATGAAGCCCTCGCAGTTAAGAAACATGGAGAATAGAGGACATGTCCAATTCTTGATCAATCCCACCCACTCCCATAGACACTCTTCATCAATCCTGCCCATTTCTACAGAAAGCTTGACCAATCCCATTTGCTTTCCCACTGAAGGTTTGACTAATGTCTCCAACTCTGGCAGTGCATTTGTCTCCCACAGAAAGTTTTACCAATCCCACCAGCTCCTGGAAAAAAGTTGTATCCCCACTGCCATCTCACTGCAGGTAGATAGTATTAACAGTCCCACTCCCTCCACAGAAAGTATGACAAATCCCCACATCTGCAGAAATTTTGACCAATTTCCCCACTTCCTCAAAAGTTTGATCAATCTCGCCACCTCTCACAGATGGTTTACCAATCCCACCCACTGTTGCAGAATATTTGACCAAATCCTTCCCACTCCTTCAGGAACTTTAACCAATGCCAGCCATACATAAGTAAGATTACCAACTCTACCCACTCCCACAAAAAGGTTTAGCAATCCCACCCACTCCTCCAATTTGTAGTTTTGTCTTCACCTGCTTCTGATATTTTCTGGCATATTTTCTTATAAGTCATTTGCTTCTGGTTCTCAAAATATGCACAAACTAGTCATTTAAACCACCCTCACACTGACTACTGAATGATTCACTGGAAATGAATGAAAGCAGTGGCCTAAATGCATCATGTTTTGGCTTAGAATGTACTATTCACTGTGATGCAGGAGTCCAGATGTGGCAAATGACTCCCCTGGTTAGCATTGGTGCTAGGGATTCAGGAATGAGTACAGAAGTAGTGAGTACAGCTACTCACTACTTCTATCTGGGTGAGTGTCTGCATACTGGTGTTAGTGGATGGTTTTTTTTTACTCCTAATGGATGTTATTTGAGGCAGTGATTTCAGAATTGGCCTGACTTGAAACTGTATTCACAGGCACACACATGAAAACATTGATGGAAGACCTTTGTACGCTCCACAAAGCATCACTCCACTTTGCCCCCTGTTAGAGCTGAATGTGGTGACGTTATGAATAAGTGCAGACCGTTTAGGCTCTTTCCCCTGGACCACAGAATTACTGAGGCCAGTTTTAGTGCCTCAGAAACACATTGTCAGGTGAAAGGTTCGAAAGGCTCACACCCAATCAGAGGAGGCTTCCCTCAATAGGAGGGACAACCAGGGTTAAAAGCACTTCAGCCATGACAGATAAAGTTTCTCCTGGAGAGTGTGTGAGTGACACGGCCACAGTGCGCAGAGTGCACCTGCTTCCATCATGCACATTAACACAGCGCTGCTTAATGCATTTCAGAGTTTCTCTCTTCCCTTCAGCTCCATGTCTCAGTCTCTGCCTGTCTCTTTTCCGTTTCCCTCTGCCTCTCCTCCTTCACTCGCTCTCACCTTCTCTCCACCCATGCTCTTAAAGAAAGCTGCTGTTTAGATTGACAGCAGTGACACTGCTTGCTTTCTTTAAAAGGCTGCTCTATGTCTCTGTGTAGCCGGAGAGCCGCGGCTCGTTTCCTAATTGACTGAAGACCTGTGTTTTAGTGCTACTGATGAATGCTGATGGGCACTTAGCCAGAAAGCCTCGCGTCTGTTTATTCAAGACTGATAATTAATGAAATCCCACACTCCTAATACCCTTCCTTTTAGCTAGAGCTGGGGAAAAAGAAATGAAATCTACTATTTTTTTTTTCTTTATCAACTAACATGATTTTTTTTTTTTTTTTAACTTTTTTTAATAACTTAATAAATGTATTTATTTTGTACAGAGCTTTCAGGCTAGTATTTCTGGCAATCTGTTTTCCATCAGCTTGCATGATACCCATGTTGCTTTGCTCTGTACCGAAGCCAAATTACTACCTCCAATAACACGCTTGTGTTCTTCTCTGCAGGAGACTAAAATAGACTGCGTTCGAGTTGCCACCAAAGGTAAGGTTCTGTATTACGTCAGCATGCTGCCATAGTTTGATGTGTTTTACCTGCGTAATGGCCTCTCACTGCGTGCACTAATATTAACCGGTTGATTAACGTAACCCGACACTTATTATATTTTTTTCTGCTTGACGTTGGGAAACGATTCAGAATCCAGCACACTGATTCTACATATATGCAATTCGGAAACGTCTCCAACACCTTTCCAGCGTGAACTAGTATAATAGTAACAAACTAGCAATATTTTGCACAGAGCGATATATTTTATGACTTGGTTTACAAAGCTACAGGCAGATGTGTTAAAATAGTAAGTTTACGTATTGACTTACATTATTCATGCGTCAGGCACTAACTGTAAGGCCAGCTGGCCAGTAGATTGTTGAGCAGTCAACATCCATGTTCTTTTTACACTATTACAGAAAAAAAGCCTTAGGTTGGCAAAGATGTTTTGCATGTTTCATGACAGTAATCAAATATAAGTGTACAAAACAGGTCTACTGTACTAGCTGCTCTTACATGTGCAAACATTTTGGCACATGTGACAGTCTTCAGTTAAGCAGCAAGCTAATATTATGGTTTCAT
Organism: Notoglanidium macrostoma; assembly: GCA_030068235.1. Taxonomy (NCBI): domain Eukaryota; kingdom Metazoa; phylum Chordata; class Actinopteri; order Siluriformes; family Auchenoglanididae; genus Notoglanidium; species Notoglanidium macrostoma. The sequence goes on along the minus strand of JAQQZR010000018.1, from coordinate 11,937,679 downwards.
CTGATAGCATTAGTATTTAATACTATTGATGTTAGCTAGCTACCGGCAAGTGTTTAAGACACTGATGTTATCAGTGTCATTAGTGTGAGGCCACTGTTCAGTAATGTACCGTCTAATTGTCTGTAACGGAATACTTCGAGATTTTCCTACCTGGATTATTAAATATTGAAATGACTCTTCAGTCAGAATCATCTAATGCTAAGGTGAATTTTTTTTTTTTACATTTTCAAACAGAATTTTTGCCACTCTGGATCTCTGAGTAAACTCGGCGTCCTGCTTAAATATTTTGGGAAGCTTTCTGATACTTTCATGTATGTCGCAAGGCCTGTATTTGCACACTGAACCCGATTGGCTTATATATTTTGTAATGCAATAAAAATCCTTTTTTAAAATCAAGCAATAAATAAATAAACGCCTGAGTGGCAGTTTATAACGTTTCGGCTAATTTTTTTATTGCTCATTAGAATGTATTGTAACATTAAAGAAAATGTGTTTTTGAGCTTGACACTTAACTAACTTAACTCTGTTTGTTCTCTCTTCCTCTGTCTGCCTATACTTGCTCTTATCCATGTGTGCTCTGTACCTTTTCTGTATCTCTCTCTCTCTCTCTCCTTCTCACTGCATGGCGTTTTGGATCTCACTCTGTCAGCCGCTATTCTAGTGACGCAGCTCACTACTCCCTACATCCGCATTGCTCCAGCTGCAGGCGACAACCAACTAACAGGTCAGACACTCACCCTGCCAAGACTGTCTCCCCCCATCCGCTTCCATTACTCCCACCATCATACCCCATCAAAAAGACAGACAGCTCTGTGTGCGCGCGTGTGTGTGTGTATGTGTGTGTGTGCACTTGCTTGTGTTTGTGTGTGCAGTGAACTTTGGCCCTGATGCAATATCCACTTCTGTTTCTGCAGTCAGACCGGTGTGTATAAACAAGCATGTATAAATCTAAAGTCCCAATACACAATCTTTTTGTGGTAACAGTTCACGCACACACAGTGCTCATGTTGCCATAAACACAACGGTGATATCCGACAGGCTCGTTTTAGTACGGCATGTCCATATCAAAACACAATCACACAAGCTATTGCCTAACAAGGTGCCAGGATGTAATATAAAATCTCTGCACAAGTGGTTCAGTCTGTGTAGAAAGACCACACACACACACAAACACACACAGTTAAAGAGAACATCCCATTTCTTTAATTCATCATCCCAAAATCACTGGAAAAAAAACCCCAGCTCACAGGTGGCAGAATTGACATGGCTTCACATAATAGTGTATACACACACACACGGTAGCACACTCTTATCTATAGAAGAGAAGAAGTAGTGCTGAACCTATCACATATTGCCTCCCCGTGGTTAACACATAGCTTCAGCTTTATCATCCCAGCAGTCCTAATGGCTCCTGGTCTCAGTGGACCTCCTGTACTTGCAGCTTAAAGGAATTCTCCAACATTTTTCCAGCACCTAAAGTCTATCGGTAGTGCGTGTGCGAATGCCACGCACACAAACCTGTTTACTCAGAATTCACTGATGACGCACGTTTAAAGGCAGCTGTCCAATTACATCAATAAATACATGAACAAATCTATATAGTGCGGGTTAAAAGCCCTCCATGTAGGATTTACGGGGATCTATTAGCCGAAATGGAATATCGTATTTATAAGTATGATTTCATTAGTGTATAATTACCTGCACGTCTGAATCGTTGTGTTTTTGTAAGCTTAGAATGAGCCCTTTATATCTACATAGGGAGCGGGTCCACCTCTACAGAGCCGCCAGTAGCACGTTTTGCATTTTTACAAGTGGCAGCGAAGATGATGAAAAAGAAAGGAAGACAAGGAAGAAGAAAGAAGAGGAATCAGTGTTTGCTTGGGCTGGATAACAAATATGAGAACCCAAATTTTGAAATATGGAGGATTGTAATTATACAGCACAGAAAAAGCAAGGGACCGTGAATGTAAGTGCTTGGAAATACAGTACGGGTACACCATACTTACTAATACACGCTTGGAAAGGGAGAGGTAAAGGGAGGGGCAATCAGTTAGTTATAGTCAACTGAATCCTACATAAAGGGCCTTTAAATAACCTTCCTTTATGGAGTTTACATTTCTCCCATGTAATGCAATGTAACCGGATACAAATACAGTATTCATATTGCTCACTTGCATGTTAAAAGCAACAGCGAACATCTTTAGTAACTGCCCGGTCAGTTTCGAATTAGGCTGCTAGTTTGTTTAAATTGCGGGACATAGAATCAGCCGAATGTGTTTGAAAATATTACGGAAAATATTTACATTTGTAAATGTACAAACAAAAATAAGAACTGGCAGAATTCGCAGACCATGCTGACAGTGCCTCTGCCTCTCAGTTTCCATACATAGCATAGCTGTAGGACTGATAATTAATGACATTTAAAAAAAAAAAAACCCCTCCTGTTTAGGCCACACCCACTTCAGGTTTAAATCTGAACCCAGACTCAGATATGGATATTTGCAGCACTAGCCGAAGATCCGTGAATAAACCATTACGCTCGGGAAAGAAAGGTCTTGATGAATAGAGACGTACGTAAAAAAAGGCCAAAACTTTTTTCATCATATTGAATATTTAAATATTATATTTTAAAAGGTACTCCAGTGTTGGAAAGAATGACTTGTAGAGATTTAAAGTTGAATTTACAAATGCATTTGAATGAAAAATTCATGAAAGCACTTTGTTTAAACAATTGGCTGCTCCAATAACTGCCCTTAGACTTCTACTATGAGTAAGTTTTGACTAAACAGGTTTTTCAGTATATAGAAACATGCTGCAGTCTTTGCCTTTAGAGTATTCTTTTAATTAAATTTTACACAGGCCCTTCTTTAAAGCATCCAAGTTGATGCACAACATTAAAGCCCACTGTAGCCAAATATTCATTCCACACTATATCTCTTCTGCTAATTTGACAGTCTTACACCAGTTTGCAGTCCTCTCTGTGCTGCTGTCACTGCCAGAAATATCTCAGCGCTAAGAGATTTTTATTGCCAATTAAAGTGCAAGCCATTAGCACAAGTCTTTACTTGGTAGCGCTTAATTCTTCCGAATTCCTTAATAAGTGTTGTGACCTTTCACTTCTAACACCTTCAGGGTCGGCAACACACAAACCGAACGCGGTGGAGCCGGAGAAACAGACCGACCACACGGTGAAGATCGCCGGCGTCATCGCCGGCATCCTGCTCTTCGTCATCATCTTCCTCGGCGTGGTACTCCTCATGAAGAAACGGTAAGCATCGAGACATACACGTCTAGCAAATCATGTATAAAATAATACCCATCATGTTTATGTTTATACGCAGTTCAAATCTGAGTAATGAGAAGGGTTGAGCGACATGACACTGGAAAACTGGAACAGAAATGCCGTCAGCGTAGTCTGAAGTCTGGTTCTGACAGTTCCTCGACCTAGGGTTAGGGTTCGGATTAGGGTTAAACCCTAACCCTGCCTGCGAGATTGTCAATGAATTTAGTTGGTTCTATTCCCTAAAACACAAACAAACTAGTAAAGTAAGCTAAACCGACGCAATCCTGAACAGGCACTTACTAAGGATGAATGTACACTGAAAATGCTTTGCCTTTTAATAAACACGGGCTTTGTTTGTTATTGCCAAAGTAATAACATCCTAGACTAGTGCTTATACTACTGAAAATCATACTCTGAAAATCTCTTCCAGTATCTTTGTCTTTGCCTAGGTTAAGCTGCGTGTTAAAAGATCCTAACGTGGTATCATTCAGAGAGGTCTGATAAAAACTTCATTCAGAAATCACAGATAACCCCTTTACTCATAACAGTGGCATTTATAAGCCCGTTTATCATAATCACATTGAGATGCAGTGTATGAAGCGTAGGGGATTCCGAACACAGCTATTAATAATAGATTTGCACGACAGTTTCATTTTTGACCCGCAGGCCACTGGACTGTCAGTGTGATGCTGAATAATTAATCCGACTTCTTTAAGTCCTATTAAAATGAGTTTATAGTAGCCGGATATAGAGGCGATTTTTCAGAGGGAGAGAGAGTTTGTGTGAAAACAGCACAAGAGAGAAACTGAGGGAAAAATGGAGATGAGAGGGAAGTGGTGATGAAAGCTATGGAGCTGTGGAGTGATTGGTTAGCTGCAGGCTAGTTTACATTAGCCTAGTCCCTTAAAGCCCTCCATCAGAACCTAGAGCAGACTAGAGCCAGCCTGAGCAAATATTCAACTCCTACAACACACACACACACATACTATACTTTGCATTTGTTTTAGATTAGCAGGCATCTTTCAGCCAGCTATCAGGAAAGGCACAAAGGAAGTGCTGAATTGAAAGGAGCATTAATATCAGCTCCTCATTACAATAACCCCTGCTGCCCTCCTATTCTCTGATCTCCCGTGCACCACTAGCTTCATGTACACACACAGTTTATTAGTCACGTTTGTGTGTTAGACATGCAGCGGGAAAAAACACCTCTCCTGGCGATGTCGGAGCCACGGCGAAGGTTATGCTCACTATGCACAATCCTTTTAATTGAATTCTGCTCAATATAGCTTAATCAAATGAACGGGCGCGTTTGAATCTGTCGGTTTAATTAACTGGATTAGATTAGAAATGGAAGTGAGGTAGGACATGCTAATCCTCATGTTAAATCTCGACTCGCAGTTCAATTGATATTACCATTTAGAATCGTGCCCTTGAGACTCGGTGCTGTTCAGAATGCCAAAACAGGAGATCTCCTCCCGTCTACCTGTTCACACAGCGGCCTGTGTCAGTGTCATGATGTGGAGGTCGTACGGGAACACATGCGCAGGTGAAGAGATGGAAGTATAGTGAAACTCATTGTAGAGTTCATTTCCACACACCATATACACTGTATACACGCGGGAAGCTGAGGCATAAAAACGGCATGCAGAGAGAGTAGTCCAGAACAGGAACAGGGTCAAAACACGGGTAATGGAAACGCTCGGCGGAACTACACAAAGGAAAGTCTAATGCTTCGCAAGCAAGAAGCGCAAATGAAGTCCTTAAAAACACGGCACAACCTGCTCCCCGCTGATTGGCCTACTGGCTGGGAGCAGGCGCTCATGGGAACTGCAGTCCTTGTAGTACGGGTGTTCAAATGCGGAAGCGCGTGCTTCCGCAACGGAGATGAAGCGCCCGCTGCGCGCGTGGCCGAGATTTCACCGCGCGCTGAGCGCGGAACAAGGAGCAGGGTACGACAGTCAGGCGGAGGAGGGTCAATATGTCATAACCACGTTAGCCGTGGCATGTTCAAACACTTTTCTACCACTTTATTTTCCTGTGATTGCATGGCACAGCTTTATTTCATGAGTCCTTTAAAGGAATTCCAGCTTTTTTTCAGCTTTTTTCATCTCCTGAAAATGTACGGTAGCATATGTACTGTTGCCGTAGAAGAGGATTTCCGGCACATTTACCCGCACTGATGTATCTTCCTCTTCTAAAGGGAGTCTAAATGCAGCTGCAAAGTTTAGAGCGATAGCTCTAATATGAGAAATGATATAATAATAATAATAATATGCGACCAGTGATACTGAAACCTTCTCAATTCTGCGCAAACGCTGTAAAGTAACAAACCCAAAGGATTGGCTTGAATGATTCCTCAGACTATGCCATGCTGCTTATTTTTTAAATCAGTTTTAAATTTCAAATTAAAACTTAAAATTCCAGTTTCGATCACATGTATCATCTATATTATACATCTGTGCAAGACAAGGATACAAATTGGACTGAAAAACACGTGGCGTATTCCTTTAAACACACACTGCACTGTAATCAGAAACACTTATTCAAAAAGGCCTCATTTTAAACGTTCGCAGGTAAAAATTCTTTTCAGAGGCACGTCTCGTGTTCATTGAGAGTGATGCGCAGTCAGTAAGAGTAATTACTTTCTTTTGGTGTGTGTGTGTGTGTGTGTGTGTGTGTGTGTGTGTGTGTGTGAATTCCCTGTGTAAATTCCTCTTTATTTTCCAAACAGTCAAGCACAAGTTTGTCGTAGTGATCACCCTAATTGGTGTCGTGGGCGTCTTGGATGAAATGAAAGTTTAGCTCTGTGGTAAAATAGTTCAGTCTCCCAGTTGTAATACTTTTGGAAACTGATTCTCTTTATCTGTAGTGACACAGTGAGCATGCCTGAGACGCCGTTCCGCAATCACCGTAACTCTCTCGATCACGAGGCCAAACCTCTCTCTCTCTCTCTCTCCTTCTCTCTCTCTCTCTCTCTCTCTCTCTCTCTCATACACGTATGCCACCATGTCTGCTTTTGTTCATCTTTATATCTCTTTTTCGAGCATTAATATTTTTTACTTTTTCTTTCCTTTCATTCCATCCCCCCTCCCTCTCCACTGCTTATACCCCACCACCACCTCACTCGGCAGAAGAACCTATCACTCCTACACTTATTACCTGTAAGTAAACACCTTTGTACAATGTTAGTGCATTTGCTCTTTTCCAACAAAACTTGTACGCTATTCCCTGCATGATTAGACTTAGTTCTTCTACTAGGGTCCTTCTGCGGACAGGCATTTTGAAAAAAAAAGAAAATCATTTTAAAAGCTTCGAATATAACCTTCCTAATAAACAATAAGCTTGAATTCGTTTTCATTTCGGATTATTAGCTGGTGACAAGATCTGGCCTTGAGTCAATTACACAAAAGTCAATGCAATATTATTTAACGTTACTTTACATTTCGGAACCTGATGAATTGCTTTTGTGCCATTTTTCACAAGATTTTGAAAATTATCATCCTGAAATGCCTGTCTTCTCACAAGCGATGCTTCTACTTGGGGAACGCAAGGACCTTGATATCCCACTAATTTTACATCTGTTCCATCTCTGTTCTGAGAAACAAACTAACACACGCTCATAGTGAGGAAGCTAACTCTTTTGCTCTGCCTGTGACCGACTGGTGAGGGAAGCTCCGCTTTCTTTAGCAACCCCGCGTAATCTCTCGGCCGGTCATCACAGGCATGAGCAACGCAGAATTAGCCCGTCATCTCATTCCAACCCCTGGCATCCACATTATCCCTTCTGAATATTTATTTCATTTAAGCCGTTATTTCATCACTCTTCATCAGTTTTCTCCTGCATGGTTCATGTTAGATGCATGCCTCGTTTGTCAGACTTGGTGATTGATGAATGACTGCAGTACACTGTTCTGTTGTTTACCATCCTGCATGCGATGCGAGTAACCCGAGCACTCCCAGAGGCGGCGCAAAGAAGAGGGAGAAAAGCAACTCGATGCCTGCTGCTTCAGGAGCTGGCTGAAACTCATCCCGCCTATTACGGCTGATAGCTAGAAGCTCGGCGGAGGTTTGACGCTGGCGGGGATGCGCCCACATCGAGTGCGTGCCAATCACACCTTCTGTTTTCTCAGCTTCTTCCCAGAGCTGGGAGTGAGATTGACACGGCAGCCTCCTTCGCCCCAGCCAGCGGCGTAGCTGATTGACATGCTGTTCGCCGTGGCCCAGGGAATGCTGGGAAGGATGCGATTAGGAGACGTAACAGGGGGCAATAGGGCTGTGGCGCTCATGCGGAGCAGGGGTTAAGCGAGACGCCCGTGTCGTACGGCCTAGCGCCTAATAAGAACAGAGGCAGCCTCATCCCCTGCTATTGTGTCCTGTCCAATCCAATAAGAGCGCACGGTGTTGGGATGTGTGCTCTGGCACTGCGAGCGACGGAGCGTTTAGAGGACGCTGCCCACATCTCGAATACCTTCATTAAGCGAACATGCATTAGCGCCGAGCCACAACACACGCCACGCTAATTGGAACAAGGCAAGCACATTTGTTTCACTGACAGCCCGAGCATGCTGATGATGAGCAAGAGGAAGAGCGAGAGAGGGCTAGAGGAGAATGTCAAAAAGCGTCTCCTCATATCCATCTCTCCATCCTCAACCCTGCTGTCTCCAGCTCTGCCGGATCCGAGCGAATCCTCCGTCTGTCCCTCAGCTCCTCTACACCAGATAACGAACTCTTCTCCAGGATAGAACACCCTGACCTTGCACATACACAGCCCTCACACCTAATATTATTCCATACACACACATACAGCTTATCATTAGACAAGAGGCTAATGAAGTAGAGCTGAAGTGTGTACCGAGAGAGAGAGAGAGAGAGAGAGAGAGAGAGAGAGAGAGGTTGAGACATGAGGAGAGGCAGCGCGAGTTTGAAGTGGGTGGGTGAGAGACAGCGCATGATGGAATTGGAGAAAGAGCAAAGAAAAGAGATATAGGAAAAGAAAGAGACGTGTGAACTTAGTTCACCACAGAAAATGGAATTAGCCGACTGTGGAGAGCGCGGGTCTCGAGGATGAGTAGGAAAGGCAGAGATAACCCGCCTCCCCCTCTCGCTTTCTCTCCATCTCTCTTCTCTGCCCAGGTGAATTAAGATCTAGCTCAGCTCTCATGGCTTATCTCCCTGTCAGTTTATACGCAGATTGTTGTTTCGTCTTACCTACGTTGTTTAACTCTTGCGCAGCAGGCTGAGAACAACTCAGAAACTGCAAGCTCATGGTCGTCACTGTTTTTCTGCCAATACCCGGTGATGAGCAGCAATCCGTATATATTTGCATGGCTCTAGCTAGTTCAGCATGGTGGCTCATAGGGATGGACGTGAATGCAAATATTCTTGCCGTGAATGGATACAGATATAGATACGAATAGGAGATATGCACTGTTGGGTTTTTGTTTTTGCCTTTCTGGTCGAGAAGCTCTTGGTTGCTAGTGAGCAGTCGGATATGAAGCTTGCCGGTCAAAAGAATACCGCGTTTAATAACTTGAACGTGAGCCGCCGTGCAACGCGGTTCGTTGTCATTCATTCATCCTTAGTACCCGCCTGGTCAGGATCACAGTGGTTTAAATGAGGATAACCGTGAGTACCGGTACAGATATGAATATTTGGATATAAAGATAGTGGCTTTACGTGAAACCCCTGGTCTCTTATGATACACTTCTGTTTAACCCCTTAGATACCACAGGAATACTGTCATCTCTGCATGAACATGTTGTCCAATATTTAAAATTTACAAAACATCGCAGACTTTGTAGTGGACGGTTACGTATAGAGAAATACTGCCAAATGCATTCAATTCCTTTTTTTTGGATGATTTTCTTAGCAGCTCCCAAAGCTTGAATATCAAAGCCTCAATCGTCGTATTTCTGAAACATGTTTCTGATTTGATTATTAAATCCTCTGCTAGGCTCTTAAGATAAGATAAGATAAGATAAGATAAGTGGTCCACTGGCCAATTAGAACGACTTGTACGTTGACAATAACACCATTAACGTCTACAGAAGGCAGTAATTATGCTTCTTAACGCTCGACTTTTTAAAAGACAGCGTGGCCATTATAATTCAGCTCATTCATGTTCAACGTAAAGCTCCCTCATGTTCCAGATCGTCCTCTGACTCATAATTCAAAGTGTCTGTTGTCTTTGAGTCGAGCTTTTACTCTCCGCTGGGTCGGACTCCTCTCCCCCTCTCCCTACCCACAATGCCCTGGACCATGTGGCTATAATGGTCACACTTTTGTTTTGGCGAAGCATTCAGATCCGTTTACAATAAGCAAGAACGTAATCACCATCCCACAACCCTACGATCCCCACACCGGCGGCCGTTTCAGATCAGAGCCGTAACCGGATTCACTCGTGCTGGGCGCAACGGTTTTGAAGATGTTCGGAGGTATTTAATCAGGAATTTTACTACCGTTGGAAAGCAACACCTCGTTTAAAAACGGGTTGTTTCTGCTTAGTTGGTTAGGGAAGAAAGGAACGTGACATCGGAGAAGTGCACGCCAGGTGGCTTCTTTTGTTTGAAAACACATCATTACCAAATTGGCAATACAGCACTGAATGTATCATAATTTAAATTAATCTCTGCCGTATGTGACGCAAATGTCAGTGTCAGTGACAAGCATTTCCTTTTCCCCGAATGACCCCATCCTCTGTGCTGAAACTACATAGCAGCAGAGCTAATTTCAGGGTCAGAAATAAATAAATGGAGCCCTGAAATAAAAAAAAACAAACCAAACAAACAGCCAAATTCATTGTCTGGGAAGAACTTCTAGGGAATAAATTCTATGATTATTCTATGTCTAGGGACACTTTTGAAAATGACAAATTGCCCCTTTGACTTTCAAAGTCCTGAGAATTCAGATGGAAAAAGAAATGCATAGCAGTTATTCTAATCAAACTGTGAGTTCGAAAAAGTCCGTCCCATTTCAGCGTGCACTCCCAAAATGTAAACCACGACTTTCGCAAATATTTCAGTAGCTCCGCATTGCTGACGGTTTTCGCCGGGTTGTAGTATCAACACATGTACAACACGTTTTCTCGGTCTCTCTCTGTCGCTCCTCTGCTCCTTTTAAATGAGCTATGAATGGGGGAGTGATTAATTTCGAGAGCCACGCTCAGCATGCGCTGGCGCACAGAGCATTCCCTCCATCCCACAGCTCTCCATGTTGCCCCCCGCTGCCAAGCAAACAGCAGCAGATCTGCGCGTCCCACGCCGCTAACCCCACATCTCTCTCCTTTACCACACACACAAGCAGAGCGGCGAGAGAGAGAAACCGAGACAAGAAGACTGTTGATAAAATAGGTGCAGGAAAAAACTAGTCTGATCAGGTTCTCCGTTACAGCACTCCCCTCTCCACAATCGTTCTCTGCGCGTTTTTCTCTCTTGGCTCGGATTAATACGCAGGCCGGTTTTTGCTTCGTGCAAAAATCACAGCGAACTCTTTGCGTCCGCTTGTCACACTTGCTTTCGTGGTAACTGTTCATTTATTAGGCCCGTGTAGTGGCATCAGATCTAGGCTGCGGGGGAAGTGTCGCCATATGGCTACGGCGCGCGTGCGCTAAATGAAATAAACAGGATGGAAGAGGGAAAGCGGCACGCCGGGCACTCTTCATTAGCCTTTCCCTGTCTTCCTGTCAAACATAGCCACAGGTCACACAGTGAGGGGCTGGAACTCAGAGACGTCACCCAACTCTCACATCCTTCCATCCAGATTATGATAATGTGCTTCGTTTTCATGTTTACCATACATACGTTTGGAAAAACTAAATACTACGTTCGAAACAGGAACAAGTAGAAAGCCCATGAGATCAAGAGATCACAATATCAAATCAACATGATGTATGTGGAAGAGGGTGGATAGCACTTTCCTAAGGGTTTGTTACCCTGTGAGGAGCGAAATAATTTTTCTCATGTCTCCGAGGAAACACATGGTCTGGCATGTTGCTGACACTGTTGGCATTTCTACCTGAGGGTTTTTTCCCCCCAGTGTTTCATGGAGAGCATATATAGTTTTAAAAACGTTTCCGGTTTAGGCCACACCCACTTTGGGTTTGAATCTATACATAGCTTATTGGAGCACTATACCGATGCAGATCCCGGCATTGTGCTCCATCCCTAAACTCTGTGTATCCAGATTTTTTTTAATGGATTAAAATCTGCTGTAAGTAGTTTGCAGTAGTTACGCGAGTGATAAGACTGCAGGTCTTTCTCATCAATCATGCCCGATATTCGATCCAGCTTTTCCCGTCGCTTTGGCTTGGCAGACGCTCAGCGTATAATGTGCTCTGCGGCTGCTACAAACTTCCAGCATGACCACACGTTGCGGTTTGGCGTGACTCTCTGCACTTCTCTAAATCATGTTAGCGTTTATCCCTTGAGGACAAAGCGCTCCAGATCTCATAGCCTCAGGCCTGGAGCCCCTCCCATCTCTTAACTCCCCTCCCACAGATTGGGCAGATAATTTTACCTCATTTGCGTTTCCTTGCGTATCAGAGCCTCTGCAAAACACAGGCTGCTCAACCGAATTAGCATCTGATAGGTATGGATCCACCAGAGCACAATTCGATTAGGTCTCCCTCGTCTTCCTGTCCCCAGCGACAGCCATTTGGCTTCGCCTCGCTACCTGATACGCTCGCCGCGTTATTCATTCCTCTCGTATTCGAAGTCAGCAATGTGCAATGTTTGAGATGATCTCCAAACCACGCAGAGAGAAATAGTGCTTTTGAAGCGGTATTATTGTAATTACAAAGAGCCTGGTTCCCAGAAGGGTCTTGGTGGGGTATTGATTGTAATTATATTAGAATTTAATTGTGACTGTTGCCTCTCCCTCTCAATCAAGCGCAGATCATTATGTCTTCCATTTTGATTGCTCTAATGCTGATTTGCCCTGTTGATTAGTTCAGGGTTCAAATAATGCGCTTTTTTTCCCCCCCTCTTTAGTCGTGTGCGCTAAAATGCTTTGTGTTTTTAAATCCTGTTCTTGCTGTTACATATGCACCCGACTGGATTTCCATTGACGTCAAAATTATATTCATTTGCTTCACTGTTCAACATTCAGACGTCCTTGTGATTTACTACGTGGTGTGAAAGTTGACAAAAAGAGTTACATTTCTGTTCGCTTGTGTTTGCGTGTTCCAAAGGAAACTGGCTAAGAAGCGCAAGGAGACTCTGAGCAGCACTCGGCAGGAGATGACGGTGATGGTGAACTCCATGGACAAGAGCTACACGGAGCAGGGCACTAACTGCGATGAAGCTCTTTCCTTCATGGACACTCACAACTTGAACAGCCGCTGTGAGTCCACTCGCATTAAGCTCACACACAAGCACACACACACACACATACACACACCGAGACACCTGGTGTCTTATCCCTGTCCCTCAGACGTGTCCTCAGATAGCTGTCTGTGGTGCGGTGCAGCTTTAGACGGATTAATCGATCCGCTGACACTGACGCTGGCTTCGCTGTGTGTGAGTGGGTTAAGCTCTAATAACACAAACCCAGATTGTGATGGTGAGCCAGGACAGAGCTAACATCTAACGTACTGAACTTTTGTTAATTCTGTCACATCCAGCAGCGTTTAACCCTTTTGCTGTCTCTTTTATAAACGTATACATTCCATATACTACTCTTCCGTGTCAAGTTGCAAAGAACGGACAATCTAAATTCACCATATCAACAATTACACAAGGTAATTTTTTTTTTAATGTAGAACGTTCACTATACAAGTCCCTGATACTATAGAAACAGGATACATAGTAATGTATTTAAGCAAGTTTATTTTTATTTTTATCATTCAGTACGTTTAAGGATTACTGGGGCTTTTGCGGAAACGGTAATGCATTCTATTATAATCATAATCCACTCCAATAAAAATGTTAAAGGCCCCCTGAATGGCAAATAGTTTTGCCCTGATTATTATGATTAGGATGCTTGTGCATTCACAAACCATTTGCCCAGACTCATTTAAAGCTGCCAGGTATTCAAATCCAGTGTTTTAGACAGCATATTCATTTAGGTACCGTTATTATTGTTAATATTGTTAATGTCGCCGGTAGTGCATTATGGCATTAAATGAAAGGTACAATTGACACAAATGAATATTGTAAGGACCCAGACTCAGGAGATGTTCGGCTCCACGTGCAGATGTTTATTAAACACTGTCTGAAACCAGGCCGGGATAATTCGCAAACGGTCATAACACTGACAAGACTAACAGAGTAGTCGGTGTCAGAGCTTGCACAATCTGAAAGTGGCAAGACTTTGTATAAGCATACTGTATTTATGTTTATAACGTGCTTGTATCATCCTTGATCCGGAAGCGGTAATCCGTACAGGAGCAGGAAGTGAACAATAGAGCCACGACTCTGGTGATATCGCCGTCTGCTAACGTTTGTCCTGGGCTGTCGTGACGATTAATATTGTATACGAGTGTTTATAAAAATACTCAACATTTGTTCAATTGTTTTAATGTGTCTAATGCTTCTCTATTGAGGCTGCAAATTCTAAGGGAGATTTTGCATGGTGTGTGTGTGTGTGTGTGTGTGTGTGTGTGCTGCCCCATAGCTGGATCTTCTCCATGCTCTCTAACGGTGAAGACAAACACACTGAGTACAACAATCCCCAACTCCTATTACCCAGGTAACAGCACACACCGCCTCGCTATTTAGCCGCTAAAAACAGCTAGCGGAGTAGCAGTTTGTGACTTAGCTGTGATCAGACTTATGAGAACGTACCCATGTATGCATCACTATCAATATCCTACTGCAGTGGGTGTGTGTCCAGAATGCAAGTTTGTAAGGCAGACAGTGCTAAATTGGTATTATCTGTTAGCCATGGAGTTCTCTCTCTCTCTCTCTCGCTCTCTCTCTCGCTCTCTCTCGCTTTCTTTTTCTGTACCAGTTTGATGTTTTTATTCTCCTTTTATCTGAAAGTGGATTCATTGTAACCATGATAATTTCTCTTCTCTTCATTTCTCTCTGTCTTCTCCGATCGGCCACCGCACCCTCTTGCGTCTTAATTTACGGTTAACGCCTGCCAGACCCCTTTGTGCCCACTGCCATCTTAGGTGAGAAAAACCTTTTTGTTCACACTTCCCATAACCACTGCAAATATGTTTATAGAGTCAGATAAACGAGGAAGACAGTGTGTTTCGTAGTCATTGTAGATTATTATTAGCTATAAAGATGGCTGCCTCATCTCCATACCTGCCTGTTGCTTCTCTTCCTCCCTCCTTTTCCCGTCAGCAGGCGGGGCTTCACTCCATCCCATCCGCGTTGCATATTGTGCCTGTGATGTCACATCCTGTCTGACTTCTCATCTGCATGGACAGACATGTGGACTGGATGTTGGGGGGAGTGGACTTTAGTGCGGGGGGAGGGGGGGTGGCCTTGTTGCCATGGTTGCAGCAGCTTGTTTAGCACCCATGGCTATAGCTATCCGCACAACATGAACTCATTGCCGAGGTGAATAATTAAGCAATAAAGTCCAGTGAAGATATGTCTCACTTTTTTTGATGTGCAGTTGAAGAGGAGAAAAACAAGCTTATCATTGGCCCCTCTCCTTCCGCCATCTTCTCCCTCCCAAAGCAACCTCCTCTTCAATTCTTTTTAAAGTCACGCCTGCCTCTAGCTAGTTCCCACTGCCCCACTTGTTTTTGTGTTCCTCTTTTGCTAGTGTTTATTCATTTATCCCATGATGAAATGGAATAATAAAGCAACCTTTGTTTTTCTTACTCTATTACAGACTTTTACTCGAAAATGTGCCCCCAGGTTTTTCGCCATAATGTTACACCAACGTAATGGGAATAGAACATAAAGAGGTGTTAAAGTGCAGCTTATTAAATATTAAAGGATGTTGGCTAGAGTTGTGTAACTAGTCGTTTAGAGATTTGATGCTGTACTGTAGTAGATTTACCTCGCACCAAAAAAAAAAAAAAAAATCATCCAGATCGGGGTAGATGCATTTACATCACCAGGTTTATTTTAATAATAAGTATTTCTGTTATTTTTTCAGAAATATAATCAAACAACTAAAACATACATTCTCAGATTACATACTCTCTATAGTCTGTTATATGTATCTATTTTGAAATTCATTTTCAATCCTTTTTCGCTGTGTGTCCAAACTCATTCATCGCCCTTTTGGATGACCTTAGAGTCCTTTAATCTGCACCCCGCTATCACAGGCTTTCAGGCTAGCGAACAGAGCTGTAGTGTGCCAGTGCTCTTTGGTGTATTGTTGCTTATACCCTGTCTCCTCTCTCTCTCTCTCTCTCTCTCTCTATCTCTCTTTCTCTTTCCCTTTCTCTCTGTTGCTCTTTCTTCACATTTAACCTCTAATGTATCTGCTTAAAAAGTCCCCATTAATGGTAAGTTTCCTCAGTCTGCCTGTTGTTTGGGGGAAGGAGGTTGTGTGTTCCATTTAAAAAAAAAAAAAAAAAAAAAAAAAAAAAAAAACCAGGTGTCCACCATTCGGCCCCCCCCTCCCGCCCCCTTCTTCCTGTCACACACACACCCCCATATCAACCCCAGCACCACCGTATGCCTCGAACTCGCATGGCATGTCACAGCATCACATCCGAAATGTGCCACGTCATCTTTATTAGTATTATTATTTAATTTTATTTTTTTCCTGAAGGGTTTCCATGCTTGTCTCGTGCACAGGAAGCAAATCTGTCATTGTGACGTCACACATCCACCTCATGCTTTGCTGGTTTCTGACAGTGCCTGTGCCTCATCGTGTCATAAAAATGAATTTCAGATCCAGAGAAGCAAATGGCTAATAGATGTGAGAGGTGAAATCATTTATAGGGTATAGAGAAGCTATAATAGGAAATAATAATAATAATAATAATAATAAATTAAGATCTCAGTGGAACGTGTTCCTCCCTCTGCATCCACTCATCCACCCCCTTCCCCTTCCCTCGCAATGTTGTTTTGTCCAATCAAATTAAATCCCAAATGGACACATTCTTTTACAGTGCAACTTTTTTCCCAGCGCCTTCTCCAGACTAGTCAACATTAGTAACTACTTGACTATTCCAACCTTATTACATGTTTATTACATAGCAACGACACTGTAAAAGACTGTGTAACTTTAATATTTTATTTAACACATTCTCTGAGTTTGACCACATTTGCTATGCCCTTTTATTCTCTCCCTCTCTTTAAGACGAGACGCAGACGGTGGCCAGCGACACCAGCAGCCTGGTGCAGTCTCACACCCACGCTCACTCTACACACTCCATGCACTCCACGCACTCCACACACACGCACTCCCTCCGGAAGCGCGAGGCAGCAGACGTGCCCTATCAGACGGGTCAGCTCCACCCGGCCATCCGCGTGGCCGACCTGCTCGAGCACGTCACCCAGATGAAGTGCGCCGAGGGATACGGCTTCAAAGAGGAGTACGAGGTAGCACCTCCGTCCGTCTCACTTTTCTGCCAGCTGTGTGTGTGTTTCTGTCATGTCTCTCATCCCGGTGTTACGTCATGTCTTGTCTTCCTGGCTAGCACACATTGCTTATGGATAATCAATGCACACTTTAATGATAAATGTATTAAGTTGTGTTCTGTCTCTCGTGTCTTCCTTCTGTTTCTCCCTCCCTCTTTCATGCTTAGCATTGTGTAGCGTGTGTGCTTTTGTAGTTTGTGTACCGAGTAGGCCAATGCCACCTTCACACACACACGCATACACACACATAGGCACACATGAGTCCCAAGAGAGCCTCGTTCCACCACACTGGCAGGCAAAACGCTGTGAGAAAGAAGCACACAGCCTCTAATGTGTGCAGTGTTTCTCTCAGTCGCACAATCAGGACTCTGTTATCACAAGTCATGTAATACTCTGAGAGAATCCACACTCTCCTCTCTCTGCACACACTGGAGTGTGACTGGATCTGACACACACACTAACCACTCATCACATGCAGCCAATATTGATTTAGTGACAGCAACACACATTCACACGCACACAAACATCTAGTCCTCTTTTCTTTTACTACTGGGCTACTGTTTAAGTCTCCCCTCATCTCGCTTTTTCTCATCCTAACCCTAACCCTAACCCTTTTCCTTGTTTCTCATCTTGTCTAACTTTGTCTGAGCCTTTCTCTATTCATTTCCTTTTCTCTCATTCCGTCTCCCCTTCTCTTCATTTTTTCTCTCCTTACTCGGTCTCTTCTCTCTCCTTTCTTCTCATCTTGTATCATCACTTCTCATTTTGTCTCTTCTCTTTTGATCTTGTCTCTTCTTGTCTTCTACTTTCATATTTTGCTTCTTCTCATCTCTTCTCTCCTCTCCTTATTTTGTCTCTCCTCTCCTCTCCTCTCCTCTCCTTATTTTGTCTCTCCTCTCCTCTCCTTATTTTGTCTCTCCTCTCCTCTCCTTATTTTGTCTCTCCTCTCCTCTCCTCTCCTTATTTTGTCTCTCCTCTCCTCTCCTCTCCTTATTTTGTCTCTCCTCTCCTCTCCTTATTTTGTCACTTCTGTTTACTCCACATCTTTTTTCTACTTCTCCCCTCTCATTTAGTCTGTTCTTGTTTCATCCTCTCCTCTATTGTTTTCTTTTCTTTTTTTATCTTCTTTTCCTTTCTTCTTCTTTAGTTTTTTTTTGTTTTGCTTCTCTCTTGCTTTAGTTTTTTCTCTATCTCTCACTTCTCCTCAGTAATCAGTCATTTTGAGCACTAGAGTATCAGAGAGGCCGAGGTGGTAAATGATGCATGGGCAGTTGAGTGTCACCCATCTGGGATAGACTGGATGTGAGACGCCCCGGGCTGTAGACGGCCTCCAGGCCTGATCCATAATGTCTTAAGGCACTGCAGCAGGGCAACAGAATGCCTGACACTGCCTTCCTCCACACACAAAACAACGTACATACATTTATACACACTGTCTCCACTTTCCAAAAAAAAAAAAAAAAACACCTGCCATCTGCTTGGCAATAGCCAGAAGGGGTGATATTACAGTGTGTGTACTGGTCCCGTATACGCCTTCTGTATATCCTACTCTTCCTGTACCCGTAGAGTAATACCCTTGAGTGTGTGATTTTGTTGTGCTAGTGGCGTTATGTTTGCTGAAGTTGGAAAAAAAGCACTGTTCTTCCCACCAGAGCTACTCACTCACACACTGTCTCTCTCTGACCTCTCCTCTTGTGGTTCTGTACGTTAACTATGGATCAGATCAATGAGGTAAGCACACACTTCATTTGGTTCATATTTAAAAATGTAGAAATGTTACAGCTAGCTACGCAGTTTGAAATGTCCATGTCAAGTTTCTTAGCAAAATTGTACATATTGACATAGATTTGTGTCAAAAGTGCTACATGAAATTGTTTGGGCAGGAAAAAATGACCTCAAAAGGAAAAAATGGGATTTTGTTTTTTTCTTTTCGTTTATATTATTCACTAAAATGGTTCGTTAATGCTGGTTTGCTGCTGACTTTTTTATTTGCTGCAGGAGTATAAATTTGTGACTCGCACACATACCTCTTGAGTTCTAAACCCATACGTCCCCATTGGCTGTAAGGTTTGGAAAATGACGGACGCTAGCTACGTGACAAACTAAAAGATAGAAAAGTGTTGAAATATGACTACATCCGAACTGTGGCGTAATCTCAGGCTGTGGTGTCACCATTAAAATTTCATTTTAAATGCACCCCTTCGTTTGTTTACTCCCACTTTATCGGCTATGGTGGGAAAAATTATTAACCATGCTACACCCCGAGCTCAAGGATACGGAGTGCGAGAGGTTTACTGCAGGAGGCGAAAATCAATATTGACTTGATATGATGTAAAAACTGACTATCTAATGGTACATTCAGCCCAAACATGACAAGAGCGTCAAAATTCACTCCGGCTGCCCTACTAACGATGCCGTCCGAGTTTGTTGATGCGCCGTGACATACAAGTATATTCACAATAGTTTGTCTTGCAAACTTTATTTTAAAGGGCCAGGAAGCAAACAGACACGTCAACCGGTACCTTTGTGCCGTCTGACCACACGTAGGGCATAAAGTGTATAAAGCTCAGGAAATGCGAAGGAAAATAACGAACAGTTATGATTGGTAAGAAAATCAACAACTTAAACTAACTGAAAGCTGTGTGGTGTGTCTTCTGCGCTGATCTGCTACGTCAGATTTCAGCAAGCAGTTTGTATTACATGTTTACTAGCCCTGGGCTTTAATTAACATTAAGGTTACTGTGTGTGATAAATTTTTTCCTCCTTATTAATTGGGAGCAGTTTGAACAGAGCCCAAGTTTACACAGTTGTCTTCTCTGTTTGCTGGCTCAAATAGAGCACGATAGACGCTCTCGCCGCTTTGGTTCTGGATGTACCTTAAGAGGATAACTAGTGACAGCGGCGCATCACTCCTCCAGTTCCGCTCGGGTTTTCGCACAGCGATCGAGCCGACGTTAGAGTCGGACTCGTCACTCCAAAGCTGGTTGGCCGATAAACATCTTCTTCCTGAACAGCACTGAAACCACCAGAAAATCTCATCAATTAAACCGCAGCAGAGAAACAAAGCCACTGCTTGGCTTGTTCTCCGCATGAAGACTCACTTAAACGCGTACGTTTTGCTTTTGAGGTCATTTTTACATTTCCGAAAAGTACACTTATAAATAAAAAACCGAGTGCTTCTCAGCTTAACGGCTATTTTAAGTTAAAGTGGCATCAGTTACGTCCCCGATACAGGCTACAGTATGTTGCGAAAGCATTTGACACACACGTGAAGGCGTAACACTGACGGAGCGCTTTCTCCTCCCGCCGTCAGCCGTTTCTCATTCAGCTCCAGTGTGGCACGTGACTGTGAAATGTTTTCCCTTCCCCCTGTCATCTCGCTGTGTGACTGATGCTAATGGTTAATGATATGACACCAATGCAAACGCTTTAAGAATGCGATCATCCCGCCTTGCATGCTCTCACTGTGGCGCGCGCGACTCCGAAAACAGGAACAGATGTCCCGTCTGTCTCACGCGCATCGCCTCACGTGTTTGCTGTCATTCCAAGCATCTGTATGTCGCATTTCTTATTTGAGATCGTTGCACAGGTGCGCGTTCACTTCATATTGTTTGACTTTATGTATGTTTGCAGCGGAGTAAGTGTAACAAAAGGTAGAAGGAGCCGGGGATTAAAGCCACGGCGTTGCGTCGGTTTATTGCAGTTTGAGACTTTTGGGATAATGAATTGTTAAAAATCATGACAGCCCCATCGTCATCGACTTGCATGTGAAGTTTCAATAATTGAAAAAAAAATACTTGGAAAATGTTGGTCTATTTTCACTTTGATTAACGGTCTCGTGCGTTACCCATAATGCCGTTCAGCTATTTGGCCCTTGCTTCATCTCTGCTCAAGAGAGTGACGCAACAGTGCTTTTCGCACGTGCAGCTCTCCCAGTTCCTAAAGTAATCTCTTCCAAAGATTCCAAAGCTTCATAGTAATACCACCGTGCCCGTCATCTCGTAGATGGTTAACAGGCTGAGCCGAGTCTCTGCCGTGTTGTTGTACAGGTCCGTCACATTCTGGAACGCCGAGTCTCCGCTGCTTCAGCATTCGATTCCTAATTAATATGATGTTGAATGTCAAAATGTGGGAAAATAGCAAGCGCGAAAAGAAGTTTTCAGGCGCTAACAGCGAAACCTGGCCGTTATCCGTTCTAGTTCTTGAGACGCCAACTAGCATTTATTTAGCAGCTGTGTCATCTAATATTTATTTCTCAAAGCATGCTGATTATATTACATTGACATGTTTGGCATGCACGGCAGATCTGAGCACCTTGAGCTAATTTGTTTGGAAGTAGGTTTGAGGCTATATAGCGAAAAAAAAAAAAAAAAAAAAAAAACGTTTAAAAACCACAAAAAAAAGATCTTTCCCCACAGCCGAGCTAATGATAACCACCCATATGCTTATCATCTTCTCCCCAGTGAGTACCACTTAAAACTAAGGCATCATTAGTGAAGTTTTTTCGCTATGAATTAATTATAGGAAATCATATCAATTATTCTGTTTTGCCTGGTGTTCTGTGCGAGGCTGCATGTCGAATTTAAACGGTTGTCACTCTCCTTATGTTCAAGGGCCATCTTTGAATTTGTGTCAAAATTGCTCTTTCTCCCTCTCAGTGTTCTGCTTTCAAAGAGGAGGAGTGTTTCAACCAAAGCGCCCAGCATAGTGAAAACTGCAATTAGGACAGAGATTTATTTCCATTTCAGGGTTGTAGAAGAAGAAAGAGACATCAAAACATCACGGAGTCAGTCGCAAAGTTATAATAGACTATATTTGATGTTTGTCTTGCGCCTTCGTTCAGTCGCCTTTCCTTTCTAACCCTTCCATGCATAGTGTTCCGGATTACAGACAATCAGTTTATTTTAGGAGAAATGATCCGTGGCCGAGTTCGAACCTCCGTACTGGTGTACTACACCCTGCATACACGTCGTACTGCACACTACTCTCCACCCTACTGTGCAGCGTAGTATTCAAGTATGACAACTTCCATGCAGTGTAGTAGACTGGTACATCCATTCAAAAAATGTATTGATTAAAAAAAATAATAAAATAGTCTACACATCTACGTCACACAGGGGGCCGGTGGCAGTAAATCCAGAAAACCCGGCTACTAGCGAACGCTGCCTAGCGACCTCTCGTCCAGCAAGCATGCCGTTCAGTTACATTAGCGAGCTAGTATTGGCTAACGATTGGGCTGCTAAAACACATTATCAACATTAACAAAAAAACATTA
Organism: Notoglanidium macrostoma; assembly: GCA_030068235.1. Taxonomy (NCBI): domain Eukaryota; kingdom Metazoa; phylum Chordata; class Actinopteri; order Siluriformes; family Auchenoglanididae; genus Notoglanidium; species Notoglanidium macrostoma. Next base: position 11,915,622 of record JAQQZR010000018.1, on the reverse strand, counting down.
AGGAAAAAGAATGTTATTGTTCCGCTAAAAAACAGAAAATACATAAAAAAGATTCAATTTATTTATCATTTATTTTTTTACATTTATATCCGGAGTTGTTGTCAATGCCGCTTCTGCTGTCAGCCTTGTCTCTGGGAAGCTGGAAATCACTGCATTGCATCATGGGATGCCGTAGCCGACGGAGAGGCTGCATAATGTGAAATACATTTTTTTCATTTTTATTTTTCATGTGTCGCATACTGATTACTACTTTTCCATCGAGATCAGTATGCAAGCAGTATCTGGGCGTGAGGGAGGGCGTCCTCTCTGTCCTGTCAATCACAGAGAAACCAGCCAATCGTGAGCATCTGTGAGCACATGTATGCAGAAGAGGGTAGATAGCGCTTTCCTCCAAGCGTCACGCTGCCCTGTGACGCAACATGAAACATAAGCAGTTTGATAAGATGCGGTCGTCTGGCTTCACTAGTCTTGGAGGAAGCACGCGTGTAGTTGTCATTTGATAGGGGCGGAGCTTGGGCATGGGTGGGAATTGGCACGTGACCAATTTGAGGAAGAAGATGTTTTCTGCGATTATTGTCATTAAAAGCAAAAATGTAAGACCTGAAGCTTAATGTTTTCACGTTGACAAACCGTTCACTTTTTAATAGAAATGATATTTAGAAAATATCAAATTAATATGACATGCAGTTTGGCATAATTACTATTTGCATCATTATTATTATTATTACACGCTGTAAGTTTGTTTTCTTGGAATATGAACTGAAATGGGGAAAAGGTTTTTCCTAGCGCTCTTTGAAATACTGCATATGGTTTCTTTTCTTTGGAAAGCAGATCCAGAAGTCAAGAATTACCGTCTGGTGTCTGTCAAAGGCTCAACTCGCATTTTCATTTCTCATCAGCTACAGATTTGAAGGCTTCTTTAATCCATATCTCAATCCTACTGACATCAAGATACTGTAGAGAAGATATGCAGAGTATTACTGAGTCTGCCAATCCTACAGTAATAATGAAATGAAATCCGACTCGCTCGCTTTCACGCCGCTAACGTACGTCACGTTCCGGAGCACTGATCAACGTTTGCATTCGGTTTCATCTTCTGTAATCCTAATGAAGCAGGACTTTCAGTATGCGTAAGTGCTGTGGTGGCTGCTGCCCTGCTCCGCAGGGACTGAAGCAGGATAAATATTAATTTGCACTAGCTTTGGACTTGTTTTCAGTGTTGATGTTGACGGATGGAAATCATGTTTGCGCAGCGTGGTGTGGTCGGGGTCCCCGCACGTCCCCTCACAGCGTGAACCGCTGAAATAAATTTTCATAATTTGGATTAATTGCGGCACAGCTGCTAAGTTCAGAAAGATTATCCGCCGGTGCGAGGGTGCCCGTTTTTTTTTTTTTTTTCCCCTTACTGTGTTTAGGAACCGTGGCTGGTGAGTTTGCAAAGAGAGTCACTCTGGAAAAGTAGCGAGCATTGTAATGGGCTCTGCTTTTGACACGGCGCACAGTGCTTCCTGCCTTGCTCGCCACATGGTCTCATCAGACGTTCTAATGATCCTAATGCTTTCTCTCCCTCACTTCCCTTTCCCCTGCGCCCCCTTTATTATATCAAGACACCGAGCCCGTTATGCACTTGCGACTTTGCAAAGAGCTGACACAAGGCTTCTCACGTATGCCTCCTCTCCTTGTCCCTGTCTCGCCCCTCTCGTTCTGTTTCTGTCTCCCTGCCTTTTCTCAGAGCTTCTTTGAGGGACAGGCCGCACCATGGGACTCTGCCAAGAAAGATGAGAACCGGATGAAGAATCGCTATGGAAACATCATCGCATGTGCGTATTAAAGAGAGCCCTGTCTGTCCCCGGCACGGCGGAACATAACGCCACTCCTTAGACGCATTCATTTCCCACATCTCAGACAGGTCTCGCTTAGCACCGAACACGTAGACTGATCTGTTAGTCTGAGGAGTGCTCTCGCAGCACGCCTGCACCAACAGTTTGCCCCTAACCAGGATGTGCACAGCTATGTAAATGGGTTGGAGGAAACACAGTGGATGTTGTAAGAATTCACTTTATATTAAATGCCTAGTTAAAGATTGGGAAAATTCAAATGCATCATACTCTTCTAATGGTAGTATATACCGTATTCACTCAGAGGATTTAATGTTGCTTAGTGCACTTCCTGTTGGTGTGAATAAGTGCACCAGATTTGACGAAGGTAATTACAAATGTAGTCATCTGCTTCATACCGTCTTAATTATATATCATGCAGAACTGCTCATTATTTCCTTGCACCTACATGAAAAACCCCTTTTCCTTTTAGCTAAAAAAAAAAAAAAGAGTACTCGGGGACATTTAATATAAAATATGATGATTTATTTTAAGCCAGCATGTGTGCCTTCATGTTTGTGAAGTTAATATGACAATAGGGTGAGAAACAATCGTAAGTGATAATTATCTCTCTCTCTCTCTCTCTGTCTGTCTCTGTGTCTCTCTCTCTCTCTCTCTCTCTCTGTGGTTTTGTCTGCATGTAATACGAGATGTTTCTGGGTTTGTGTTTGTCTCTAGATGATCACTCCCGCGTGCGTCTGCAGAGCCTGGAGGGCGAGCAGAGCTCCGATTACATTAATGCTAATTACGTTGATGTGAGTACAGAAAGCAGCCAGCACCTCTTTGCAAAGGTCACAGCACACACACACACACACACACACACACACACACACACACATACACACACAAAACACCTACAAATAACTCGCTTCAAGGGGAGGAGAAATAGAACATAGGAAGACACACACGCACACACACACACACACGCACACGCACTGCACTCTCAGCATGCACACAGAGAGAATCAGGGCAGAGTACATGCTCACACACTCACATGCACGTTCAGCAGAGGCCACACAGTACAAGACAGGGTCAGGGAGGGAGATGGACACACTCTTACACATGCCCACACAGCAGTGTGCACACACACGAACACCACAGCAAGAGAAGGAAGTAAAGACATCCCAACAGAGGTCATATTGAGCTAAAGACACAAGACAACAAACAAGCACCACGCATGCTGGTGCATAAAGCCCGGCTCACACCAAAAGCTATTCTTCTGTCTAAGACCTGTCTCTCTCACCAAACAGATCCATTTTCATTTCAGCATTTTAATACACACCAACTTCATGAGGCATGACTCATGAAGATACCAAATAACGAGCTCTAATTTGCATGTGCAATTGCATAAATTGTGCACACAGTTAATGAGATTGTGTGTGTGTGTGTGTGTGTGTGTGTGTGTGTGTGTGTGTGTGATATTCTCAACAGCTGCCACGAGTTCTGAGCTCAAAGAAACATCCGAAATTTAAACTCGAGTCTAACACTAATTAAAGTCAATGAGACAGGCCTAAAAAAAAAACCCCAAAAAATACGGAGTTAAAATACAGGAGTGCAGACATTATGTTCATAGGTTTTATTTTGGAAACGGACTTCCGCAAATGTAATAGCTGCCATTCAGGTGCATTAATTTGTTTGTGTTTGTGTTTAGGTGTTGAGGGTGTGTATTTCAGTCTAGCTTTAATGCTGTCTCTTGGAAAGCTTACACTATGCAAGTGTTGTGTTTAGTGTGAATTCTAGGTGACACTGACAAATACCTACTTATAGCGTCATGTACACACCCAGACACACACAAATATACACGCTAACACTCTATCCTATGCCAGGGAAAGACGCATTGGAGCGAGCCAGCAATATGAAGCAAAGGTATAAGATAAAGCAAAAAAAAAAAAAAAGGACTGACTGGGCAAGATGGAAAAAGAACTGGTGAGAGGATGAATGATAATGACTAATGTCTAAAGCCCAACTCTGCTGTGTTTAACGTCATGGCTGGTTATTCCTGCTTCTGCGGTTTCTACCCAGCCAGGCTCGGAGACCGTGCAGAACGGACGAGACTAGTTTAGTCACTAAAGTGCTTCAGAAACTTTAATGCTCAGAAGTCGAGTTCATCAGTGAGTCAACCTCAGTATATCACGAGCTGAGCATTGACGACTGCATCCGGAGCAGTCTGATTCATCATACACATACGCAGACGCACACACAAACCCTGCCTCTGTGAAATAACATAAAAGAGATGGTCTGTAATTGAACGCACTTCCTCTGAAGAAATTTCAGTGATGTCACCGAAATCATGACTAATTCTCAAAACTTTGTTTCCGGCTGCGTTTTGCTGGTACGTAGTGTCGCTTTTGCTGTGTAAATCTGTAGTTTTAATCCTTTAGCTATACACAGAAAGAGATGGCATCCCACAGGAGCACACGTACCGATATTCCAGTAGCTAGGCGTCAGTGGGAAGTTATGTCGTTTGGGAAATCCTGTTGGATGTCAATGTGGCACAAAATTCTGAAAAAAGGATGAAAACTCTGGTTTTGGTCAAAGCATCTGTCTATAACTTACTTTAATGAATGACCTTGAAGAAACCAGAACTATAAATATATGTTTTTATTTACTTCTATTTTACCTAGGCTATCCTGGGTATTTGTCCCGTTGCATAAGGAGCCAGATTACCAACCATGGTCAGTCTGTCCAAACTTTGCAAGCTCAGGGTGATTCCCTCACGCAGTCAATGTCCACAGTTGGACAAAATCCAAATCAACGCAATGCAACATGGCAACATTTCAGCTCTTCAGAACTTTACACCGCGAGTCCGACAAGCCAGTAACCAACGAGATTAAATCTGCCGCTCTTATACTCTGCACATTTTCTCAGCCGCTGCATGACGTTTTCTCAAATTGTGCTCAACATATTCGGATCGACGTCCAGTATTCGGTTCCTGACTTTTCAGACATTTCTAATAACTCTAAAGCTATCCTTTTAGATTGATCAAGAGTAGCACAGAATTAGTATTTAGTCGATTGCATCTGACAGTATTTAAATTATTTACGTGTTTCATTTCAATGTGATTATGAACAGACAACTGAAAGGTGTATCGTCATTTCGTCCGGAGATCGTGAGTTCAAATCCTGGCCTGTAGGCGCCTGTGAGCTCATGTATGCGGAAGAGGGTAGATAGCACTTCCCTCTGAATGTTGTACTCCGCCCTGTGACGCAGCATGAGCATGGCAGATGGGTGAGAACTGCCTGGTGACCAAACTGGGGAGAAAAAAGGAATGAAGTTGCGGTTGTGAAATCAACCCCAGACCCAGTAGACACCAGCTAAAGGACGCATACCTGTATACAGAGCACGTTAAGATGCACACCTACATGCACAACTGTGCTCCTGTGCTTAAAACAAAATGCTTAACTGAAGGCCTCCATGAAGCCCAGGCCCTTTATTAGATAAGAATAAATACATATTAAAGAGTTATTGAAAAAAGGCTTTGCTGGGGTACTTAGCCATGGCTCAGCTGAGCAGTGAATGGATGGAGCTTTTTTCCTCTTCTCCTCAGTAAAGAAGAAAGAAAGGCTTTTAACATGCCTCTCGCAGCTCCTGCTTAATAAAGTTTATTGATGGCACACTGGCTCAACATTTCGACAACTTCTGGGGCCATTCGTATGCATTTGCCTTGTTTGTCGCAAGCGTTTTCTTTCTTCCTGGAAGTGTGTTAAAAGGAGATCTATGGTGTGTGTGTGTGTGTGTGTGTGTGTGTGTGTGTGTGTGTGTGTGTGTGTGTGTGTGTCTAAGACCGAGAGTTATTGAAATTTGGATGCTTTTACTCTAATGGTCACCATCATAGTTTGTCATTTACATTTACTTAGAAAGAGCTCTCCATAACGACTGCTCTGGAATTTGAACACACCTTTATCAGCAAGAGACCGGGAGCTGGAAGGAACAAGGGAAGGGAAAAGAAGGAAGAGGAGAGAGAGAGAGAGGGAGAGAGAGAGACAGAAAAGCACTTGTTCGGCTCTTACCGCTGCTGTAGTTTTAATCCGATCTTTCAGGCAACAGTGAACACGTAAAAGAACAAACAACCCAGTGCTTAGTGTTGAGTGAAAGAACAGCCATTAAAACACAGCTCAAATCTGAAGCGAGAGAGAGAGCGAGAGAGCGAGAGAGTGAGAGAGAGAGAGAGAGAGGGATTTCCTCTTTCCTTATCCAGAGACATGTTAGACTGGTATGAAAGTGAATATGTTATAGATAAGAGAGTGGTAGCATCTTCACCTCCATCTACATATTCCTCCCTCTTCTCTCTCTCTCTCTCTCTCTCTCTCTCTCTCTCTCTCTCTCTCTCTCTCATTCTTTCCCTCACACACACATTCACTGCAGCATGAACATACAAAACAATATAACTGCTGATAATCCTCCTGATATGACTCTTCTCTCAAGGATTAACCACTAATCCTCTCAAGTTTTATTTGTCCACTGTGAGGTTCTGCTTGTGTGTGTGTGTGTGTGTGTGTGTGTGTGTGTGTAGGGCAAAGTCCTTAGTAAACAGTATGGGCTGCTGTGTTAATGACTTGTTGACAAATTGCTGACTTTTCAGAGCTTTGTTTACTTTCTCTGTTTATTCTCTTGCTTATCTGCGTACCGCATGCTAACGCTCGCCAGTCCGACTATCAGCAGCGCTGCTGTACATTTGCTCATTAATAAGGGCTGATCTGACGTGTCCGACAGGCTTTTTTAACAATATGAACGAGGACACACCCTCTGTCGTAGCGTGAAATGCATACAGCTGTACAGACCTAATATAGGTCTTTGTTTAAAGCTGTTCTCTGTTTTTCTTTAATTACAGGGCTACCACAGGCCAAATCACTACATCGCTACACAAGGTGAGAATTTCTGATTGTTTCCGGTGTGTGTCTGCGTCTGCGTCGATGGAGAAGTGTTATACGTGCGCATGCGTGCATATGAGCTAGAGAGACAAGGCAATCCAACAACGTGTCCGAGGTATTCAACTGAAATGTGTGACAAATTGTAACGTGTCACGGGGCAGCGTAACACACACCGAGGAAAGCGCTATCTACCCTCTTCCACATATATAGAGAGCATGGCTGCATTTTTCCCTTCGCTTCCTGGGCATGATTCGCTGTGGCTTTCTGTATGAGTAGCTCTTTTCCGACTGGCATGCTGCAGGTGGCTGAAAGAGTGGTCCATTTGCAAATGTCCTGTTCATATGATTATCAGCTAGGAATTGACATTGATTTCAATGATGATAAGTATTGGTCACATTCATGGCTCTTGACATTAACAGATTATTACAGCGAGCGGAGTTAATAATATACTCTCTGAAAGTGGACTGGCGATAAAAATCTGTGTAAGTTTTATAAGCAGTGTGACTTCTTTGTTGGTCATATGCATACACATGGCACCCATTAACGCTGTGCTACTGTGTGTGTGTGTGTGAGCGCATGAGCAATTAATCAGTCCTGGCTGCGATTCGAGCCGAGCCGAGCCGAATAATAAATGAAGGAATTAAGGCCCGCTTGTTTGTCACTCTGCATATCTGGCGTGCGGAGAGCAGGCACGCCAGCGAAGCCTGATGACCTCACAGGTTAAGTCGGTTAGACACTAAATCATATCATTTCGAGGTGCAGCAGGACTGCTGCGCATGAAAAGTGTGCGTGTCTGGAATACGCCACATTCTCTAATGGCTTCCCAATCTGTCATCGAGGAGAGGGGAGTTGCATAAGTACCTGTTTATTAGAGCATCGCATGCCTCATTCCTCCGTGTCTCAATTAAAACACACACTCAGCCCAGCGTAGCGGAGGAACTAGCGCACGAAAGACATGCTTAGCGGAGCATCTCGGACTAGCCTGGCAGCTAGCGTACCCAATACTGTACTGTATCCATACTCGGCTTCAGTGAATTGCACAAACACATCAAATTGGATTTTAATAGATGCAAAGTGTAAATGTTCAGAATTTCGTTTTCCGTGAAAATGCAGATGCAAATGCTAGTGTTGTGGTGCACGATGGCTAATTCTACGTATCCATGCGCGAGTGGTCTTTGCTACATCATAAAGCGTCACTAGGGTATTTTGTCTCTCTTTGGCATTCCATAAGCCTAATATTACTGCGCGACAGATGTTACCCTGCGTTTAACGTTAAATGTCGGTATAAAACAGGGTGTGGTGATCCTTAATAAATCAGCGTGTTTCATTCGCTGTGAAATATTCGAAGAACAGTCATTGTTTTTGCAACATGCTGGAAAGACACAAGTCAGTTAGCCTGTTGCTACATCTCCATTTCCTCCCCGACGAGGCGAGGCGTCTGGACGCTGTTAGTGTTTAGCGTTCGCAGCACACATGCCCACAGGACTGCACCTCAGTCTAGTCAGAGTGCACACATTCCGGAAGCAATGCGAAAAGTCTTCCAGACACGCGTCTCCACAGGATACTCAGCTGCTCTTTACAGGTCTGTCTCTTTTTTTGGAACTCGGTTGTGTATCTGGAACTGATTTGTACATCTTTCTCTGTGGCGTGTAAAGCCACCTGCTTCATGCATATATTCATAATGTCTGATGTACTCCATCTTGCATGTGTTTATCTTCTCTACAATGTTTCACTCCCCATAATTTCCTTGCTACTTCATCCATCCTCCTCAGCTCGCTCTGTCCCTGTTCCACCCTGTCTCCTATTCATATATCTCTTTTCCTCTTGCTGCTACCATACACCACTTATTCTGTCTTCAGGACTGTCGTGACTGTAGCTGAGTTTCTCTTCTTCCTCCTCTGGGTTTGATCAGACAGTGACAGCCGGAGGGCTTTTCTGTGCTTACCTCAGGCCTCTACCACCTTCTCGTTCTCTCCTCGTCTCAGTCTGTCCCTTCTACCACATTTCCGTCCGTCCCTCTTCGACTCTTTTTACTGTCTCTTTCCCCATCGTACGCTCTCTCTTTCTGTCTCTTATCTGCGTCCCTATTGCATTCTTGTTTCACTCGATTCATCCTTGGTTCTTCTGAAATCGGGCAAAGCATGAACTTATCTCTCAAAAAAAAACAGGGCAACAGGAAACAAATACTGAGACCACTTCCTTAAAACAGTGTCCAATAGCTTGAGCACTGGAAAAATATTGCTATTCTCTTCGACCTCAAGCCTCTACATTATTGATCATCATCATCCTCACCTGGCAGCTACAGCGCTGACATGAGGGAGAAGAAAAGAGAGAAAGAAAAAAAAGGAAGGGGTTGGTGGTGGTGGTGGAGCTGGAGGTGGAGGTGGAGGGGAAGGAGAGTATCTGTCTCTTTGAGTTAGAAGAAAGTGGAAAGCCCTGCACAGACTGAGCCACAGGACAGACGTGTGTGTGTGTGTGTGTGTGTGTGTGTGTGTGTGTGTGTGTGTGTGTGTGTGTGTGTGTGTGTGTGTGT
>JAQQZR010000018.1:11887063-11906241 GCA_030068235.1 Notoglanidium macrostoma | reverse complement strand
TGTGTGTGTGTGTGTGTGTGTGTGTGTGTGTGTGTGTGTGTGTGTGTGTGTGTGTGTGTGTGTGTGTTTGAGAGAAACAGAGTTTTAGAGCACGTCTCCATTGTAAGGATATTATGTATGACTGCTGTCTCTGTTCAAAGACCTCTAAGATAAAAGACCATCACCGTGCTATATAAATCCTTGACAGTTTTGCTAAATAGACAGGCAGTTGCAGACATGAGGTCCTCATCCTTGTCAAGTATGCATTCCAAATAGCTTTGGCTGCAAACCCAGACAATCTGAGCACAGATTCACTGACCAGCAGAGGGATATCCAGCTGCAGCACCCCAAAGCGTGATTCATACTTGCCATTAAATCAGTGTACTTACAGTATTTGTTAAAAATTTGTTGATTAATATTGTAAGGTTAAAAAAAGACAAATTTCATCGAATGTGTGTTGTAATGTGCGGTTAGTGAAGGCAAGACACAAGTGCACAAAAACACCAAATCCTAGTCAAAGTCTGTAGCAGGGTTCAATACACAAGAAACTAGAACCGACTAGGGTAATCCAGAATCCTAAAAGGTGGATAACATGCAAGGGTGTAAACCAGGAAATACTCTAGACTGAACTAGAGAATAATTAACTAGGGAATCACATCTTAGACTTAACAGCATGAAGGCATGATTGTACTTCAAAAAGATGGTATGACACAAAAAGATATAAATAGATAAGCTAATCAAGGACCAAACACAGAACAGGTGAACACAACAGGGCAACAAACCAAGACGGAGGCAGATGTAAATAAAAGCAATCAGAGAAAGCAACACAAAAAACAACACAAAACCATGCTGAGGTAGAATTCATGCCATACATGATATGGAGTTATTGAAGTAAATACAAATTGGTGTTTTGTCTAATTTTAATTAGCTAGCTCATTATACCAAATGGTTAAGCAAATCACTGATCACCATTGATCTCAATAACTGATCACTGATCACCATTGATCTCAATAACTGATCACTGATCACCATTGTTCTCAATAACTGATCACTGATCACCATTGTTCTCAATAACTAATCACTGATCACCATTGTTCTCAATAACTGATCACTGATCATTTTTCCGAGTGACTAACCCGAGATCTCCATTGTTTACAAATAATTAATAACTGTTCACAATTCTTTACCAATAAGTTGGACCCTGGTCACAATTGTTTACCAACGACTAATCACCGCTCATCGTTGTTTTCCAATGAATAATCACAGTTCACTGACCACAATTGTTTACCAGTGAAAAATCACTGATCACTATTGTTCCCACTTACTGATCATAGTTATTTAGGATGCTTAAGTATCGGATAGATACCTAACATTGTTTTATGTTGAAAATCATAGAAGCTAACCTTTTAACAGTCACACTAAAAATACATTTGCAAAAAAATATTTATTGGTATAATTATGGGTATTTTTTTCAGATGGCCCATTCAGGAAATGGAACCACAAGTCAATCAGCCGGTTGGCTTGTACAGTTAGGGTATTTCTAGGCATGGCCTAACAAGTATTAGGTGGAATTTCAGTGGAATTTTTAATTTGTGCAACTAAAGTTGATGTTTTTAATATAGAAACAGAACAATATAATTAACAATATGTTAATGTTAACAATGTTTGTAAAAACAGTGTAAAAAGTGCAGTAGTCAATGTAATATAGCAGAAATCTAAAACTAAAAGTAATATGAAACAAAGCAATAACAAAATTATTAACTTAATAAGTTAAGTTAATAAACTTAATAATAATATAGATAGATAGATAGATAGATAGATAGATAGATAGATAGATAGATAGATAGATAGATAGATAGATAGATAGATAGAAAGATGTAGCTATAGCTACAATGCATAGTGTTATTCAGTAAGGCTCAGCTATGAAGACTATGGCAGAAATAATGAGTACTACTAGCTCATATCTTATTATGTTAGGGGTAAATGGCTTTAAAGATATAAATCACATGCCATTCAGTCTAGACTTGAAATTGGCAGTATGATTTATACTCAGGTAGTGTATGTTTACGTTCAGTTTACCTCAACCGTGCAACACGACCGAGTGGACACGCGCTTTTTCGAGGGTAACACAGAGATACATCTTATTGTCATGTTTCTGCCATTCAACAAAAATATAATTGTTGTGGGGTTTAGAACATGAAATCCGATAATTATTATTATTTTTTTTCCTCAGCTTTCAGTGTCACTTAAAGTCATTGTCTGAAGAGCAGCGTCATGCCAATACACTCCCCCTTTTCCCCCCCGCAACTTTCAGACAACAGTGTCTTTTTACAGCATTGCCACCCAGAGAATATAATTGGCATTACACACTACTGAATAACGGGAATAAGGACATACAGCCAAAGACGGGTTCTGCCGAGTTTGGTTACAGCAATTGGATCATGAAAACAAGGTCACTTACGATGCCTGTTAAAGGGTTAAAACGGTCGCACTGTGTTTTTAACTAGCTAATGCCGGATTAGTTTTATACAAGGTTATAGGTTTTATTTTGTTCAGATTTTCAGTCTGTTCCTGTGCAGCTTGCGTTGTCTTGGTTTGATTTTATTGTACGATTTAATTTCCGAACCTCATCTTTCAGCTGTTTAAAGTTAAACAGAAACAACAGTGACCAGAAGAACTGTTTAATGATGCTCTTTAATGATGCTTGGGAGTTTGGTGTGGGGGCGTCTGTGCACGTGTGTGTGTGTGTGTGTGTGTGTGTGTGATGAATAAGTGAGTGTGTTAATGAGGCTTAGTGTGTGTGTCCAAGAGGTTCTGATAAACTGGCATCTGCTCTTGTAATCCCCTCCGGAGCCCAGGTCTCATCAATAACACAGGGTCACACACACATGCACACATATTCAGCTGCTTTTCAGGCTGTGTGGATGCGCTATAATGATGCCGGTTTTGGCAATAGGCTGTGGTTTGGGAGTCTCTTAAGCAGCTTGTGCAGACTGATATTAGACGGATGGATGGCGAAAAGAAGGAAAAGTCTCCCCCACCTTTATCTCACTCACTTTCAAAATCCTTCCCTCATGGCTGATTGCGGTTTGCTACTAGAGTTTTATCATTTACAGGTAAGGTGTGATAGTCCACAGGGGAGAGAGAGAGAGCGAGAGAGATAGGAGGATGAGTGTGGCTAGCATGTAATATTAATGATAGCAGAAAGATGAGACATTGTGTCTATCAAGCATTTTTACACTCGGATGGTTATAGAGGGGTATCAGCACATTTTACACGGTGCTCTACACACACACGCACACACACATTCTCTCTCACTATCTCTCTTTGAAACACACACTTCAGAAAAGTGACATGCTGCTTGCAGGAATGACTGTCAGCAGCTCCTGACAGCTGGGGTTTCTGATACAGGAACTGTTTGCATTTTTTTTCCCCTCCTTTTTCTGCCCCAGACTTAACACTTCAGCAGAAAGTTGTTGGTTTTTTTTTTTTCCTGGCCAAAACCGCTCGCCTAAGGTTTATCGGGGCGCATTTGTTGTTCCCCTAACTGTAAAGTATTCCTGGAATGCGTGAGGTTTCACCTTGCTCCCTAACTTGCTGACCTTAATTCAATTTCTTCACTGAATAACGAATTGCCTGACAAAGCAGTTCCGGTTTTCAAAAAAGTGTCAGTGGACGACAGAAAGCAGCATTTTTAAAGACTACTGGACAGAGAAGTGAGTTTATTCTCCTGTTCAGGTTCAGAGTACAGGTGTGCATCGCGCAAAAAGTCTCAGGAGGCTTTTTAATTCATTCAGACAGTTAGATGTTGAAGCATGCAGGACAAAGACCCACGTTCATTAACACAGGGATGTGAATAAACTGCTTGTCTTTGCTGTTTTCTGATCGTTTGTTTACATTTTGGAAACTAGAGCCAACGGAAAAAATAGCGGGCGGCACAAACAAAAGGAACTGTTGGAGAGGACAGAGTGGTGCTGAGAAAAACAAAAACAGAAATCTTCATTTTGGACAGCGTTGCCTGGGTTGCCGTTTTCCCATCAAATGGTTCTTGCTTTGGAACAAGTCTGTGGGATAAAAATGACTTTTTCGGCTAGTTTAAAAGTAGTGACTAAGGTCTTATTTTAACACAGATAATTGGAATCAAATCTAATCAGCTTTTGCAAGTACGAAGGGAAAGTGTAAGTGCAGAAGAAAACCCCTTCTTTCTTTTCCAGGGTCTGAGCTCTTTGTGCTGGCTTCAGTTCTTGTCGCCGTGAAGTTGAGATGGGATTTTGCGTAGACCTGGCAACCCTGATTTCAGAGTCTGCCCAGTCAAGATTTGTACTGTGACACGCCACCGCGAAACAAAACATCACTGTTTTGTTTTATTGATAGCCAGAAAGTAAGCATGGCTTACAGTTCATTCAAAAACTCTTGTCTGATGAGATTTGCAGCTCCAATTTATAAAAAAGAACAAATACATTTCTATTCCTAAAACACGTTTTAAAACTATACGGCGACTTTAATTAATGTCCGTAAAGGTATTTACCGGATATTTGGAAGTAATGCATTGTGTCCTTGTTTTGTTGACTTAAGCGAGCTCCAGCTCTTGGCCTACGCACCATTTTTTGTTTACTATGTGTGTGTCCTCGGCCTTGACTCACGTTCTGCCCTCAAATACTCAAAGTTTTACAAACTTTCAAAGTGTCTTTGTCACCCAGACTTGCGCTCTGTGTCTCTCTCTCTCTTGCTCTCTCTCTCTCTCTCTCTCTCTCTTGCTCTCTCTCTCCCTCTCTCTCTCTATCTCTCTCTTGCTCTCTCTCTCTCTCTCTCTCTCACTCTCTCTCTCTCTCTTGCTCTCTCTCTCCCTCTCTCTCTCTATCTCTCTCCCCCTCTGTCTGGCACACATCGCTGGACTCCACAAATCAATGGATCAACCCACATTATGCCGATCTTTCACTTATTTTCTCAAATGAATTGTTCTCACTCTCTTTTCTCTCTCATCTTCCCTCTTTGTCAAGAGTCAATCAATGCCACCTTCAGCCTCACTGAGCAGTGTTAATTTGATTATTTAGTCCGTTTGGATAAATCAGTCTGCAGTGCAGGGCTCTGTAAAACAATTAAGAACTCTTTTGTGTGTGCGTGTGCACACAGACACAAACACACACATAGATAATAGAAAAGCCACAGAGCCATTCGTCCACACTCGAGCAATGCTCTATGGGTACTTTTAAACACACTTGAAATCAGATTATATCTAATATGTGTTCGATCTGTTCCCCGGAGTCTGAGCGCATGGAATCTCATATTTTAAATTCGATCTTGGACCATTTGGATGCTTTTTAGGCAGTTCTCCTGTTTCCTGGAAAACCAGGACGCCCAGATTTATAGACCAATTTTCCAGTAAAATAAGAAAATGGATCAAATGTCCAGGAAGTATTAGTCTGGAAAAGCGTGAAGTTGCACACTATTATCCATTACGTGTACACTGGAAATGCATAAATATTTCTGCCCTTGATGCCATTTCAGCATCCATTGATAGGCCTGCCTATTGTATTTTGAAATCTGTAGTGGTCAGAGAAACCATGTTTCCTGGTAGAGCAAGGCTAGATTTTATTATCAGTTATTCAGCAACTTCTGTATCTCAGGGTCTCTTGAGAATCAATGAGAGGTTTATAATTCCAAATGGAGCACATCCGTGCTATGCAGCATGAAATATGGAAATGCCATGGGACTGATGTTAACAGTTACAGTATGCTCAACATAGAATTCATTTTGGCCAGAAATGTTTTACAGGACCTTGTGAGTTGCCTATTTTTAACTCGAATGATAAAAGGTGGATTCAGAGAACAACAAAAATGGATGTTAGTATGTGTTCAGATCGAGACTGGTGTTTGAGGTTCAATCAGCGTGTTATGACAGGCTACAGTGTACTATTCCAATCCTACACAGCAGATGTCCTGTTTGTCACTCATCACGCCAGGAATCAATCCCACAATTCCCTGCAGGCAGGCAGGCAGGCAGAGGCGGAATGGGGTTGGCAGAAGAAGCCATGAGTTTTGAGCAAACTCGCATTCTGTTTTAATCCAGAAAGCTGATTAGACAGAGGAAGAAGAAAGGAGGAGGAGCCTTAGGGCTTGGAGTGTGTGTGTGAGTGTGTGTGTGTGCGTGCATGTGTGTGTGTGTTAATTCAGGTATGTTTGCGCATGTAGATGCTTATGCTTAGGTGTCCCCATGAGTATCATGTATACACGCATGGTTGAGTCTGTATGTGTGTGTGTGTGTGTGTGTGTGTGTGCGCGTGCGTGCGTGGGGGTGTGTGTGCGCTCCTGGAGTGGCAGCACTCGGCCCAGCTGTTTTGTAATGACATTTTTATGAGCTGGAGGAAGATCAGGAGGTTGTAGCGAGTCTCTGCTGAATGTAATTTGCCTCTGGCTGCAGGTAATGCGAATTAGCTCCAGCCCTTACGCTGGGATTTGCAGACTAATTAATTTGTCGCAAGACATTTTTTTTTTACCGTTGGTACTTGATTAAAAACAATATTAATTCAAATGAATTAGATTCCTAATTCAAAACGGAAGAAGCTTAATGGTCACAAGCGGCCAAGTCGGACGTCAATCTCTGCTGTTCGGTTCCCTCGGTCAATTTGCGTTTTTAATTTCATACACAATTTGGTTGTTAGGATTGTTATTAGTATATAGCAGTTGAAGACTGTTTTGGTTATGGAAGGATTAGATTTGTGACTCAGACTCAGTGAATCACTCAAGCTAGCACCAAATGCACTGAGCCTAACACAGTATATCGGTATACAGATTAGAGTAATAGATGACTGATAACATCATTATATATTATATACATACATTAGAGTACACCTAGGGGTTCATGGTGGTGGCACAAAGCAACGCTTATTAGTCTATTTGCTGAGTCCTTATGTGATAAATGTGATACTTTTGGTTCGAATATATATCAAATATATTACTTCCTATATTACAAAAAAAATGCCATTGATTCAATCACGAAAGAAGACAAGATGATTGAACATATACACAGCAGGTCTGCAGGTGACCCTTCTGAGCAGTATGTGCCTCAGTATTGCGCCCTCTGATGGCTAAGTCTTTAATATATCTGGTGCAGTGTGATATGAGTATCTGGATGTGTCCCCTGTACTGATGTGTGTACTGATTCTCTGCGCAGGACCCATGCAGGAGACGGTGATTGACTTCTGGAGGATGGTGTGGCAGGAGAACACAGCCACTATTGTCATGGTTACTAACCTAGTGGAAGTTGGAAGGGTGAGTAGAGTTAGACTTGACACGTTCCAACATAGTACAGGTCTCCTAATATTGTGCATGACGAAGTGAATCTCAAACGAGTTAGCTCGATTGGATGGCAGCGTTCCTTTTTGGAGTGAACTGAGTGAGAACTAATCAGTGTAGCTCATTACCACACAAGCATGAAATGACTTTTCAGTTGGCCTTTTGCATGATGACCAGCTCTCCAAACCACTGGAATCCAAGTCTCTGTGTTTCTAATTAGCCATGAGGAAGATGGGAGGTTCATACTGCCTGGAAACAGCACTGTCCACACAAAGCAGTCAGCTCAGAACAGTTAAAAACACAAAACCAGTTTTCCATAAGAATGTGATGTCATTGGACTAACAGGGCTAAGTACTGAAAAGATGTTAGTATTAGGTTTCATTTATGGTGTCCACATCATATTGTCATATCATATCATATCATATCTGCTGCTTACAAATGTCTTTAGATGGATTATTTTGGACTTATGCAGAACCAAGGAAGAACCAACACTACCAAAATAAGCAAAATGGTGGAAAGAAGTGATTAGACAGAGTGAAACGCTGCCTAGATCTCCATATGGGCTTCCCGTGCACAGTCACGGGTGTAATGAACATGAATTAAGTGGATTATTTACTCTATCTCATACTTTTCCCTCAAAATGTTTTTGGAGGAGAAAGTATTAGTAGATACGTTGTACGGCCAAACGTATATGGATACCTGATCACACCTACATGTGGTTCTTCCCCAAACTGTTGCTACAATGTTTAAGCACACACCATTGTCATGAACGTCTTTATGTGCTGTACCATTAAGATTTCCCTTTAATGGAACTCAGACCTGTTTCAGTATGATAGTGCTCCTGTGAAATAATGGCATTTGCGAAGATTGGCGTGTAAGAAAGAAACTGCGTGATCTGCACCCGAGTCCTGACCTCAACCGCATTGAACACCTTTGGGATGAAACGCTGACTGCACGCCAGGCCTTCTCATCTGATCTCCTGTGGCTGAATGGGCACAAATCCCCACAACCACATTCCAAAGTGTAGTAGAAAGCATCATAGCAGCAAGATTATCGCATCAATGGGGGACCAACTCTGGAATGAGATGCTCGGGTGTCCGGATACTTTTGGCCATATAGTTTAGCCTAATCAAAGGGACAGATGACAGAATTGAAAGTTTAGTTTTTAACCGTCACTGATTGTGTCCATAATTCTCAGCGGATTATCAGCCTCGGAGCTGCCCCTCCATGGGGCAGAGCATAGCAGGTGCATGCACTGGCCAGGCAGATGTGCCCTGCTGCAGGGTGGGAGTATGTGATTCTAATCTAATGCATCCTGCTGTTGTGGTGGGAATGTTGAGAAAGATGGAGGATGGGGGGTGTCGGGACTTGCGGATCTCCACAGAGAGCCATAAACCCACCGCTGTGCTCCTTCACCACCCATCTGCCTCTATCCTGCACCAAACACCCAGAGAGGCGAGGGCCAGATCACATGAGCCCTGCAGGGGAGGAGGACAGGGGGATGGAGAGACAAGGAAACGTCAAGAGAGGAAGAAAGAAAAAGAAAGAGTAGATGGAGAGAAGGGAGATCTCATATAATTTGTTATTCTCTACACATCCTATGATATACACATCACTGCATTAGTCAGTCAATTTATTTGAACATTTATGATCATGCATGCATGTCTACATTGTCTATCACACGCCCACCCCTCTCTCTCTCTCTCTCTCTCTCTCTCTCTCTCTCTCTCTCTCTCTCTCACTCGCTCGCTCTCTCTCTCTCACACACACACCACACAGCTCTTAATTGATGGAATAATATAATGGCTCTGGCCTAATGTAATCTTGGCGGAGATTGAGATGGAGCAGTTTGGGTTGTGGATTTCTCATCTCAAGTGTCACCAAGGGACCTCAACTTTTGCTCTCCTCCTCCTCAACTGTCCCTCCATCCTCCAGTCTCATTTCCAGCCTTAATGACGCCGGAGAGCCACCAGAGACAGATTGAATCTTGCCATGGCTCTGTGTGTTTCAGATACAAAAAAAAAAAACCTTTTGGAGACATTAGGCAGTTTTGAGCTACTGCTGTATCTAATGAGATATTAAGATGTTTTGCACCGCTAATGTAATAACGGTATTGTCAACTTTCAAATTGCAGATTTAACCGTGTCATGTATGAGAGTGTGATGTTTATCAGGATAATATTGGAACATAAAGAGGCAGTGGGGCTGAGCTCAGGCTATCGGATCTCATATTATATTTAGTGAAGCTTAACGTGAGAATGAGACAGCATTACAGTGTGAATTATGTTTTCATCGATACCTGAGAAATCTAAACCGAGCTTTAGCTGGCGTTTTCTGCAGAACAGGAGTGACCTAATCCAGCATCCACTTACAACATGTTAGTCTGATTTTTGGACCATTGTAACTCACTCGTATTGATTCACTGCATGTTTTGTCTGATATTCACATCCGTTCTGCATATTAGGGATATAATGCAGTGACCCTATCTGTATCTGTTTTGTGCTCTAAATATGCATGTATATATATATATATATATATATTTATTTGGATTTTAACCCGAGTGGATGTGGGCTAATCCATAAGGCTTTTGTTTCTTTGTTTTTTTGTTTCACAGGTTGTTTTTTTTGTTGCATGTGTGTGACTGTGTTATTTCTTAACAAATTTAATTGATATCTGTAGTCTAATTTAAATCATGGTGACCCTGTCCAGGCAGTTAACTAAGGATGTTGCGCATGCATGACACAGCGCTGTAGTTCTTCTTTGTATCCCACTGACCACTCAAACTAATCTCATCTGCCAGCTAAAAACATGAGTATTTGAAGTGATAATATAAAAGAGTGATTTGGATAATGATTTTTACATGCGTGTGTGTTTTCTCTTATTAGGTGAAGTGCTGTAAGTACTGGCCAGATGACACGGAGATATACAGAGATATGAAGGTGACGCTGATAGAGACCCAGCTCTTGTCTGAGTATGTCATCAGAACATTCGCCGTGGAGAAGGTGAGGGAAAAAAAACATACCTTAACACAAAAAACGTTACTGAGATGCAGCTGAAGAAGAATCCACCTAAGCCACAGCGTGAGCAGTGGACTGGCTTTATGAATTTGTAGCAAATGCGAGTAGACATGCTCATCCTTCATCAGATCACATATGTTCCATCTCGCATGCCTTTAGAGAAGGGTGACTGCACACCACAAAGCATTTTCTCCGTTCATTAATTTCTAATCTTCCTTCTAGTCTGAGAATAGATTGATACAAAGATAACCTGGCTTTTCTGAATAATGTTTTTTTTTTTTCCTTTTTTTACAAGAATGGAAAAATGTATTGAGTTAGCATTGTCAAGGGCATTTCTTAATATAACACAGGCTATGCATCTCAGATAGGCAAAAATTCATTTTGGTGAACAAGGTTTGCGCCATCTCTCTCTCTCTCTCTCTCTCTCTCTCTCTCTCTCTCTCTCTTTGTAGAGGGGGGCACACGAGATCCGCGAGATCCAGCAGTTTCATTTCACAGGTTGGCCGGATCACGGTGTGCCATACCACGCTACAGGCCTGCTGGGCTTCATCCGCAGAGTCAAGGCCAAGTCAGCTGCCAACGCTGGCCCTATTGTGGTTCACTGCAGGTAGCACTTCACTCCTTAATCAGCAGTTTTTGCCTATAAAGAGCTTCTCTTATTTTAACTCTTCAGTGTGATCTAAATCACATTGTTTTTTGGTCACACTATTAAAAAATGGATGCATTGTAGGTATGTTATGTGTGTATAGTTTAATTTAGACGTATTGCCCATTTACACGTTTACTTGCTGGACTAAAAATACCAACATGCCTAGCTCCCTCTAATATCACCAACATTAACTGTGTTGTTTATTTGCAGTGTAGGCAGCATTTTTTTATGCTTCAGTGTCATCAAGTTGATCATTGAAGAAATTATATCGTACTGCTTTAAATGTTTGAGACTGAGAAAGTAACCTCGTTAAAAGTTTATTCCTGCTTCTTATTAGCACTAACAATTTTTAAACTGAAAATGAAAAATGTCTATTAATTAAATTATCATTAACTTCAATTTAGGACAATCATGAGCATCATTGCCTTTATTATCATTAATAATATCTTGAAAAAAATAAATAAATAACTTACAGAACGAGAAACTGGAAAAAAGCAAGCATTCCTGAATTGCAATGTGTTTCTGGACCTTCGCCAGGGTGACTGGCTTAAACCAATTTACATGGCACAAGAGACAGCGAAACTGATGAAGCATAACCAAACAAACTGACTGAAGAATGTGTCTGTAAAAAGGGAAAAAAAAGAATATAAAAGAATAAATATTAAGACCTCCTTTGCCTGAGAATTGGACCACTCTTTGTCAGTACCTTTGCACAAACAGCTGGCTAATAACCTTAAAAACAAAAAACCAAAATCACTATACTACAAACCTATATTTTCATAACCTAGCATCAGTTACGTTCTTTAAAACCATAATGTGCTCAAACATTACATTTCTTTCTGGTTTCACTGGTAATATGTGCACAGTATCTTATGTCTGGCACCTGAGACAGGTACCACGGGAGAGTTGAGATCCTCTAAACACCTTTTTCTTATCCTTTTTTTCTTAATTTTAAGTTTCCTTAATATTAATATTTAATATTCCTTCTTAATATTAAATGAAAGACTTTTTGATTTTTGTGATTGTTCCTTCTGCAGCGCGGGGGCGGGCCGGACAGGCTGTTTCATCGTGATTGACATCATGTTGGACATGGCTGAGAGGGAGGGCGTGGTCGACATCTATAACTGTGTCCGAGAGTTGCGATCCCGCCGGGTCAACATGGTCCAGACTGAGGTACCCATTGATCCTCTGACCTTTGAACTCACTGTTAAATAACGGTGCCTTGATTTGTAAACCTTTCCGGCTAAGTGGAGATGACAGAAAAAGTATAAGACAAAAATATGGGGTGACCGCAGGGACAGGAGGAGATAATGACAGACCCCAGGACAGAGAGAGGGTGATTGAAATGTAGGGCAGTCAAAGAAGAGAATTAGAGAGACCTCAAATGTTCTGTTAAATAGTCTGCGTGTTTATCAATACATGGCCTATTCCTGTTCAACGTAGCTATGACTCTTTTTAAGCAAACGTCAAGACACTCTCCGTACTTCCTGCCTGTTTAAGACAGTGTGTGACACAAATCAGGTGGTTGTAAGTGCTATAAAGATGCAGGAATAGCTATGGCCAAATATTACTGCGATTCTACTGCTCTCGACAATTTTATGCTGCAGAACTCTCCGCTTTTCTGAACACAGACCATCTGGACTGAGCTGTAGACTAGCAGAATGCACCATTTCCCTGTAATTCCGTTTAGATCACAAGCATCATTGGATTTAATGGGCAAATGTTTCATAGATGACATCTGGATTGGGGTTTGAGTAACTACGCAGGCAAAGCTTCTCTGATTCATCCTCCACAAGTTCAGTGACCTTCAAACTGTGTGTCTGCGTGCACATGTGTGCATGTGCATTTTCCCCTCACAGGTGTTTGTGCGTGTTGACATTGCCCCTCACCCTGCGGGCACTCGTTACCTTTTTATGTGCATGTTCGTGCTGTCTGCGGTAATTTGCGACGACGGAAAGTGATTTGGGTTGCAAATCTGATGCTTCTCATTAAGAAGAGAACGCTCGTTCAAAAACATTTATTTTAATTTGGTTGTTTTGAGCTTGATTGAGATCCCAGCTGTGCTCTGATTGGTCACGGCAACAGAAAGGTCAAAGATCATTAGCTACTCAAGCAGGCACGTTAATTACGGGAGCACTGACCCTGTGTCATGATTTGCTCAAAAGTGACAAGGCCAGATCGTCTCCAAATGTCACTTCAAAAGTGATTCCCATCAAAGCGCCGAATCGTCTGTTCGTGAATGGGGAAATAGAATGTGACCTCACGTGTCTTGTCACGGCTGACATTGAGAGTAAATCAGAACTATTTTGGGTTGGCGAAGTGCACGTATGTCGACTTCATTTCCTTACTAAAAAAAAAAAAAAATGTACTTTGGTGCAAGAAGCACTATTACGTTACAACTTAAGTTTTTTATAACGCGCATGTGATTAAGTATTTCAATGCCTTAAAATGACGGTGGTAATCAAATTTGCATTTATCACGCGGCTATGGAGCACTATGCGCAACATTTACAATATGTTATGAATGCGTTAGTAAAAACAAACTAATAACTTGTGAGGTACGGACTGAAAAATATCCATAATGATCATTCTTCACTATTCTCTCTTTCATTTAAACGTAAAGTCAGTCTAATGTTACTTTATGGATTTTGACCACAAGCCTCATTAATTTCATAAAATGCGAATGAATGTGTCGGTGTTACCCATATAAAATTTCCACACTGTAAATGGGGCACCATTTATTCTGGAGCCACTTTTACAATGGCTCCAGTGTAGTAGCTACATTTCTTAACAAAACCCACATCATCTTATGTCTAAATAACTGAATTTCTTTATTTTCTTGAATTTACCAACCATACCAATTATTAACGTCCATTATGGTTTCATCAACCGTCACGTTGTTGTTCCACAGTGCACATACTGATCCTTTAACCTGAAGTTAGAAGTCCAGTCACTGAAGTATTTTAATTGTACATTCTGTTGTTTCAGGAGCAATATGTCTTTATCCATGATGCCATTTTGGAGGCGTGTCTTTGCGGTGACACCACCATTCCCGCCAACCAGCTCCGCTCCGTGTACTACGACATGAACCGACTGGATCCCCAGACCAACACCAGTCCAATCAAAGAGGAGTTTAGGGTAAGAGGGAGGCAGATTCAGTGAAGATTGGGAATGAGCATTAAAAAAAACCTGACAAAGTCTCATATTTACATCAACACATGCTTACAGCTTGGCAACAATTTGTACAAGTCCAATCGGATCATCCTCACGTATGGAAAGTCACGTGAACCTTTCCCTGAGAACAGCATCCTTCATCTTTAATTGGAGCTTGTAGTTCAGAGTATTTATTAATGGCGTGTAGGAATTGTTAATAATATTTGCCCTAATATATATATATTTTTTTTACGTTTGACCGATTTTGAAATAAGAATTACTCTAAGCTACCAAAACAAGAAAATCCCGAGTTCTGCACAGACGTTTCCAAGCAGTCTTGCATGAAGGCCACTACTACAGTATGTACAAATGTAATATAAAGTTTATTAGTTTCACCATGATTTGTGTGAGTGCGTGTGTGTGTGTTATACAGACACTGAACATGGTGACCCCCACACTGCGTGTAGAGGACTGCAGCATTGCACTACTGCCAAGGAACCATGAGAAGAACCGCTGCATGGATGTGCTGCCTCCTGACCGCTGCCTGCCCTTCCTCATCACCATCGATGGAGAAAGCAGCAACTACATCAATGCTGCACTCATGGATGTGAGAAAGCCAGAACCCCTCACATCTACTCTTCTCACATTCTCTTTCTTTCTGTACTTCAGGACTACTGAAAGCAACGGCAGGAGTGCAATATTTATCTCAGTGAAAGGACTTTATTTACAGAGCTGCTGAGCTGACAGTGGTGGTTATTTTTTAATACTGTGTGGCCACAAATGAATATCATGAGGTTATAAGTTATGCCTCTTGTGGTTTTTTGAGATCTATTGGGTGGCCACAAAATACTTAACATAGATTTTAAAATGTAAGTGAGGCAGAGAGAAATCGATTAAATTAGACGATGCGGCCTAGTAACCTCGTCATGGAGATGACTGATAATGTTACACTCTAGTTCAATCTTGGAATGCCACATAAAGGACATACTGGAGTCACTGACATGGATATACCATTAACCCGTGTGTCACCTTCTCAAAGCGAATAGTCTTTTTTCGTCCATTAATTAATTAACTGGAGCCAACGTATTTAGTATGTTGTTGCAACAACATTTTGAGTCATTACACAATTCATGACCATGGGATTCACTTTGGGATCTCCTGCACACAACATAGTAATCTGTGGCAATGAGATACTTGTGGTCTTGAATTATTAATTATATATTAACACTCCCACATAAACTATTGATTCAGAACTGGCCAAGTGGTTGACCAAATGTTCTGTCACATAAAATGAATTAATACTAAGATGGACATATTGGGATGACATTATCCATTCCACCCTTTTAAGTATCTATATTTGTACCTATGTCGCTTCCCGTTTTTTCATCTCCACCTCTCTTTCCCTTTGTCTCCCCCTCTCTCTTTCAACAGAGCTATAAGCAGCCTTCTGCGTTTATCGTGACCCAGCATCCTTTGCCAAACACAGTGAAAGATTTCTGGAGGCTGGTGCTGGACTATCACTGCACATCCATTGTTATGCTAAATGATGTGGATCCTGCACAGGTGAGGACAACTGGATGGATGGATGAACTGATGGATGGATGGATCAATTAATGGCACATTTTTTTTCTTATCACATGCCCGATTGTTATTTATGAAAATGAAACATGCCGTTATAGGAACGTAATCAACAACAGGATAGTGTGACGGGGCCGGATGTGAAGAGGGGTTAAAGTTAACACCCCAAATTTGATAATTTTCTAATAACAGCATGTCCCAATATATTTTATTCCTCTCGCACAACAGTATTTTGCCAATTCCAACTTTTTCATATTTCTTTAAAAAAAATGACATCATACTTTTCATCCAATTATGTTTACATTACATATTGAGGATTGCCCATGAAACAAGTTAGAGCCATGTCATAAAAGTAACAGCCACTTTTTTTGTTGTTGCTGTTAATAAGACATGTCATGTTACCAAGAAACCTCAAAGCCCTCCATCACCCTCCAAAACGTCCCTCTGAGGGAAAACCTAAAAGTTACCACTTTTTTCCTGACTGTTATAAAGTGCCGACACTGGAGACTCCTTTCAAAAGTGCTAAATGAACGCAAAACAATTTAACCTATCAACAGTTGCCAGTCAGATTCAAGAATTCAATAGCATTCTAGTACAGCTCATGTATAATGAGGAGACCCACCTAAGCCATAACACACTGTATGCACAAAGTTTCTTTTAAATACTTTATCTCTAGAAATAGAAAATTCAGTTTAAGGTTGTTCTATTAGTAATTATATTAAAGAACATTATTTACCTTAATCTGTGACTTGAGAAAGATTTTATCTCTGGAAATACGGAATGTGTTGAAGAGATTGTAATTATTCAGGTTAGACATCAAACAAGCAATCAGAGAGAATAATTAAAAATGAATGACTAGCTGAGGTACCTCTATATACCCTGTGTAGACATAGACTCCAGTGTATATTTGTGCAAGACTGTGAAAGAGTTCTGTGTCCGTGTCCGTGACTCTGCATGAATTTGCGATCCTCTATGTGTGTGCGTGAGTGTATGTCCGCATGCCCTGGACTCTGTGTGTGTGTGTAAGAGAGTGTAAGAGCCGCTATGAGGGTAGCAGCCTGAGGCTCTGTCATAAAACCCCAGAATCAAAGCTAAGAGGGAGGCACAGAATCCTACCATCTCTACCTCCATCCCACCGAAATTCATCTCCTGCTCCACTCTTTCCCACTATCCGCCTCTTCTCACACTAAGGAGTCTTTCATTCAAAATTCTAACTGTAGCCACTGAGACTATGAGCTCTAGGTACACAGTCGACACACGCTCTCTAAATTAGACAGTGAATAATTCACTTTCTCCATCGCTCTCATTTTTCTCCCTCCCTTGTAAACATATATGTACACCGGTTACGACTCCCCAACTACTCTTCTAAGCTGAAACTCAAAATCAGGACTGGATAGTGTGGTATGGCTTGCTGTGTAAAAAAAACGCAGAACTCTCTGTGTTCTGGCTGAGTACCTTTCCATAATGTCTCTCGTTAATGTCAGTGTCAAAACTATTTCCATAATGTCACTCGTCCCTTGTAAATATTGCTGGAACTTTTGAACTTAAGTTGCCAGGTATTCTATGAGAGGTACTATGCCAATTTTTCCAGAGTGTCTTCCTTTTCTGGATGTTATCTGGTGTTGTCTACTTCTAAAAATGTATTTACTTTGGGTCGTATTCAGAGATGGTAACTGAAGGTAGCCAAAAGTGCATGCATTACCCTGATCACTTTTAACTAGCACTTCAGTTATGTAGTTTCAATAGTTTGACATCTGAATACCTATGTTCACATTCCTGTATTAAGCCCTGTGCCCTTGTAACTCATCTCTGAATATGGCCCTTTGAGAGAAGAGTGAACACGGGCTGTATTAGAGCACTGACATGAAAAGAGATGGGCATAATGCTCGAGCAGGAGGATCTCAGTGCCTAGTGAGATCCCACTCACACATCCATTATAGAAATCAGGTGACGTGCAGATTTCTTGCTTTTAGCTTGGCATGCACACGCAGGTGGGTGCTGAATCAGTGCTTCACTTGGATACAGTGCACCAGGCTGGGTAAATTCACACTGTCTGATGCTCTTAGCAAAGCAAACAGTGCTCTCTCTCCTTGCAGCCCACCTCCTTCCCTAACCTACACATCAAACACTAAAGAGCCAGCCTCACTCTGCCAAGAGACACTCACGCAGGCTCCGTATCCTCTTCTCATCACTTATTCCTTTACAAAAAGCAATGCAATCATGAGCCTGTTACCAGAGAATGAAATATGTAGCCAGTGTGGATCATTTCTAATGGAAATGATCAAATGGGAAATGATTTGAATATATGAATAAATAATGAAAAGGCAAAGATCTGATTCTATCTGAGACTGCACGGCTTTATTCGCGCTAGCGATGTGACATTCAAAGCTCCGGCAGATAAATTTTTTAAAACGTGTCGGAATTGTTTTTTGTGCGCATTTGCTGATTCTGTTTAACTGCTTGCATTTGTGTAGCGTTCTTTTTTTAGTCTGAACGTTTGTAGCATTCATCTGAGGGAAAGAGAAAAAATGGAAGTTTACAAAACAATGTTTCACAAAATTTAATGCTAGAATTTCTACTAGTGTAATGTTAATCTGTGTGTGTGTGTGTGTGTGTGTGTGTAGCTATGTCCTCAGTACTGGCCAGAGAATGGGGTGCATAGGCATGGTCCTCTGCAGGTGGAATTTGTATCAGCTGATCTTGAAGAGGATATCATCAGCAGAATATTCCGCATTTACAACGCTGCTCGAGTGAGTTTTACACACACACACACACACACACACACACACACACACACACACACACACACACACATACACACACACACAGAAGCTTATATTTCCATTCACCTTACTTGCTGTAAGTTAAGCTCCTTACAGGACGTCCATGACCACACCAATCACATCCTCCTGATATATTCCACTTGTCCCAACAATTCCTGCTCAGCCTGCAAATATACTCCACTCATCCCTTCAATCCATCCCTGCCTGCTGATGCACTTTACATATCTTACCAATTACCACTCGATCTGCTGATATATCTCTTTATCACCCCTGCTCCGATCATAGCACAGCCAGCTGACTTAACCTTACTCATCCCACCAATCACAACACAGGCAGTTGACTTACTTTACTCATCCTACCAATCACAGCACAGCCAGCTGTCCATTCACTCATCCTATCAATCACCACACAGGCAACTCACTTACTTTATTCTTCAAAGCATACACAGCCTTCTGAATTAATTCAGTAATTCCATCAGTTACAGCACAGGCATCTGTCTTATTTCATCCAACTTCCTGTAACTGCTCAAGCCAATGTTGTTATTTATTTATCCCACTAATCACAGCACAACCTGTTGACTTACTCATCCCACTAATCACAGCACAACCTGCTGACTTACTCATCCCACCACTAATCACAGCACAACCTGCTGACTTACTCATCCCACTAATCACATCACAACCTGTTGACTTACTCATCCCGCCACTAATCACAGCACAACCTGTTG
>JAQQZR010000018.1:11863034-11879160 GCA_030068235.1 Notoglanidium macrostoma | reverse complement strand
TGTGTGTGTGTGTGTGTGTGTGTGTGTGTGTGTGTGTGTGTGTGTGTGTGTGTGTGTGTGTGTGTGTGTGTGAGCAGGCAGGAGTGTGTGGCCACAGAGGAAAGCCCTCAGGTGTTTTTCTGCTGCTGCGAAGGAAATTACTGCAACGAAAGATTTGCACACCTGCCCGAAGTCACCGCTCCTGCAGGTGAGGCGTCTCGGAGACCGTTGTAGCGGAAGTCTTGTTTTCCATAACGGAATGTTAAATTAAATATCAAAAACTGTTAAATGGCCACAAAATATATGTAAAACATCCACCATATGGCCATTTTGTGGTCATGTGACCATAACACCGGTATGGGCTTTCTCAACATCTGTTATAAATTGAAAAAACATTAAAAAATTTCATACTTGTGCTTTTTTAACACCGATAAAATGCAATTTTTGCCAGAAAAGTTTACACTCTCTGTAGTTTCTTTCATTTCAGGATGCTTCCTGTTGAAAATTCATTACTATATGGCTTAAATAATACAGTCTGAATCTTTCACTTTAAAGGTTTTCATCCTTGTTGACATGATCTAGTAATTTTTGTAAATCTTTAAGGCATTTAATGAGTGTTTAACTGTGCATGCTTTCTTGGTGTTTGGTGTTTCAGTGAAGATCCAGCCTCCTCCAGTGGGACCGTCTCTGCTGGGTGTGTTGGCATACTCTCTCCTCCCTCTGCTCGTGCTGTCTCTGGCCTTGGTCCTCGCATGCTGGACTTACCACCAGCGCAAAGCTCCGTACGGCCACGTGGACATTAACCAGGTGTGATGCTGTAAAATGTATAGTTCTTTTTTTTATTTTTTATTATTATTTGCCGATTATAGAGTCATCTATGGTCTCATAATACTGAGCATGTAAGTGTAAAAACTCTTGCATACACTCCTAAGCAGATTTATTTTGTTATTGATGCTTACAGATATGGAATTGTTCTTTTTCTCCCTGACGTATGGTGTTACTAAGCTCACCTGCACTCTGTTCTGGTAGGGTGTGGGTCCTACTCCTCCATCTCCTCTGGTGGGTCTGAAGCCACTGCAGCTGCTGGAGCTGAAGGCAAGGGGGCGCTTCGGGTGTGTGTGGAAGGCTCAGCTACTAACCGAATACGTTGCAGTCAAGATATTCCCTGTTCAGGTAAACATCGGAAACCTTTTCTGGATTTCACTGTAGCATGCCAAGTGTGCATGTGAATTGCAACCGACTACAGGACGTTTGCTCAAAGTAATTTGAGAAAGAAATTTAATAAAAAGAAGCCTGTCTGTTTTTCTAGAGGTAAACAACCAGATTTGTTCATACCAAGGCTTGATTATTGTTTGTGTCGTGTCCAGGATAAGCAGTCATGGCAGAATGAGAGAGACATTTACCTCACCGAGGGACTGAGGCATGAGAACCTGCTCCGCTACATCTCTGCTGAAAAACGAGGAACCAACCTGCAAATGGAGCTCTGGCTTATCACGGAGTTCCATGAAAGGGTCAGATATTTATTCAGTCGTCCTTCTCAGCACGTTCTTCTTTCGTTTGAACTTGTTATTCCTGTGCAGTGGACCTCTATAATTAACCCTATGGTGAACTGTTATGCTGAGGTTTTATGGTTTATAGGTTTATGCTTTTGTAGAACATAAATACCAGGTGATCGATCGCACATATTTGACTTCATCACTTTGTCTAAACATGCATTTGATTGTGATTTTATCATTTTTTTTTAAACATTTACATGTTAGTCATATAACATGTTATGCCTTTATGCCATTTATAATCACATAATGGCATTCTCAGTAGGGTCAGAGTATATTCAGTTTATACAGAGTACAGCTAATGCGTTTGTGTCTCCGTGTGTGCTGTAGGGTTCTTTAGCAGACTACCTGAAAGGGACTGTGGTGAACTGGCCTGAGTTGTGCCTCATTTCAGAGAGCATGGCCCGAGGCCTGGCCTACCTACATGAGGATCTGTCCTTCAGACTGGAGGCACCTAAACCAGCAATTGCACACAGGTATGATTTACCTTACTTTTCCGGCCGATTGCTCAGCCAAAAATAGCAAAAAACCTTCAATGAAAATTGTTTAGAATATAAGCACTAGCGTGGTCTACATAAAACAGCCGTAATGAATGTCTGTGAGAGACATTTTTCACTCTTTCTCCTCAGGGACTTTAAGAGTAAGAATGTGCTGCTCAGGACTGATTTGACTGCTGTGATTGGAGACCTTGGTCTGGCTGTGCGCTTCGAGCCGGGGAAGCCGCCTGGCGATACTCATGGCCAGGTAGGAGTATATACTGAAACTCACAAAGTATCTTTGAGACACATCTCTAGTTTGAGACCAAACGTGAATGTCCTGGTGTGTCTGTGCCCCGCTTCAGGTTGGTACTAGGCGCTACATGGCCCCCGAGGTGCTGGAGGGTGCCATAAATTTTCACAGGGATGCATTTTTGAGGATTGATATGTACGCTTTGGGCCTCGTGCTCTGGGAGCTGTTGTCCCGCTGCACTGCTGCTGATGGTGAGTCATTAGAAGTGACTTCTGGGTTCCGCATATACAAATACAAGAAGTATTGAAAAAAGATCTCAGGTTTTAGTTCTAGCTCATCTTCCACAAATGTGACGGACAATCAGACAATACAGTTCCAGCTTATTGTGTGATCCCTGGGATTAACCTTGTGTCTTTGTGTGTAAACTTGACAGGTAAACCACTTGTATTGGCTGAAAATGCTCCGTTTTCTCAATTTCCAACAAATAGATTATTGAAAAATGAAATGCCCCATGTCTAATTATTGTTGCTTTTTGTTGATGCCGATCTTGTTATACCCAAAACTATGTAATTAAAATTGGAAATTCCAGTTTTCTGGTGCCAAAGATTTGGGCAGTAGTACAAAAGGTGATGTGTAATCACGTCTAACAAGATCTTATTATTAGAAAGCTTTTCGGTATGGCGTTCATTGTGTTCCTTGCTCGTTCAGGGCCCGTACATGAGTACATGCTCCCGTTTGAGGAGGAGGTGGGTAACCACCCATCTCTGGAGGATCTGCAGGATGTGGTGGTCCATAAGAAGATGAGGCCCATGCTGAAGGACTGCTGGCTCAAACATCCAGTAAAGGGGTTTTTGTTGATTGTTTGTTTGTTTTTCTAATTTGAATTTACATATACTTCATCAACACCATATATTCAAAAAGTTTGAGTTGCACCTGAGGTTCTTAATGAGTCCTTTGTTAAATCTGTAATGACCTAGACAGCGGTAGTGCTGCAGTCTCTTAATCCTGATTTGTAAGCCTGGATGCTGGAGGGAGTAAATCTTTTATAATAAAGGTTTTAGGCTCTATTTACCCTACTTTGTTTGATTTTATGTTATGCGTTTTAGGGATTGGCTCAAATGTGTGAGACAGTGGATGAGTGCTGGGACCACGACGCAGAGGCCCGTCTGTCTGCGGGCTGTGTGGAAGAACGCATCGTCAGCATTACCAAGGCAACCAACACCACCAACAGTTCTACCTCAGAGTGCCTGGTCCCCATGGTTATGATAGATAGCGACACAACTCTACCACTTAAAGAGGCGAGCATTTGATCGGTGTCAGTCAGTGACGCAGGAACTAGAAACCCCGCTACACCACCATCATCAAACCTCTCTAGTAATGTGAACTTTGCTGCTCTTCTGATCTTTTTTTATGGAGTTAAACAAAAAGATCTGCAAGCAAAATATTCAATATCAAAAGCGTAGAAGTGATAAGGATTAAATTGGACTTTTGGGTGTATTCACTCAAGGAATAATGGCATTTCACCCATGAATTTTAGGATTAAATTTTTTTTTTTTTTTTTTAATTGTTTGTCTTTTAATTGTTGTTGATCATTTTGCTTGTGGATCTTTAATATCTTGCGCACAAATTTTCCTCCATCATTTTCATTTGGACACCTTTTAGTAAACCTTACACCACATCTGCATTCAGAAAGCACAAAAACATTACACAGAAGCTGAAGCCTCATACGGTAATCAAATGACCATTTCACAGTGCACGCGTTACCTCATGTTTTTGCTGACTTTAAGTATCCGAATGTGAATTTTAAGCAACCTTACATTTTCCTAATATTTGCATCCACTCCGCAAATACCTCTATTCAAAGGACCTGGCTCGTGAAATCAACATTCCTCACTTGTCTTTATACTGTTGATCAGTCACTTGACGAAGTGAAGACTGTTACACAAAACTGACCTCTGTTTGATCAAGTACCTCTCTTACTACTCAGTAATCATATATATTAAAAATATGTATGTGGTTGCTAGAATCTTTAGTCTCTCTGTGAAAGTGTTTTATGAAGAATGACACGCTTGTTAGGAATTTGAGACGGCAGTTGTCTGGGACACTGGAATCGAAAGGCAGCAGGACTGTTTTGGTTTTGCTCAGTATTGCTATATTTTAGCGTAGTCTCTGATTATCTGTCCTTTGGCAGTTTTTTCAGGCAGATTATCATTGCGTGTGGTGGTCTGGGGAAACTCGTCAGATGTCAACAAATTATGAAAAACGGACAAAGCCATTAATGTCCATCTCTAAGAAAACACAACTAGATTTTAGTACAACAGTGTGAAAATGTTTTTGCAGTATTTAGGCTACTTTCTAACTTTGCCAAAAGAAAAACCAGTCAGTCTGGTTAAAGATGTCTACAGCCTCGCTAGCTGAGTGTGATTTTGCTCACACTAAATATCAGGTTTTGTTACAATAATTACATGCCATATTGAACTGTTTAGTTTGTAGTCAAACAAGCACCTGTCATCAAAGTGCTTACACACGATACAGATGACAGTGAGGTACATTTTTACATGCTTGAATGACTTCCTATTATCTTTTTAAGAAGAAATTTCATGGAAATAACTGACTGATCTCTGCTCACGCTAACCTAAATCATTCAGTCAAGTGAAAGGATTATGATCAGGCCTTTTTTTTTTTAACTGTCTTGAGTGACTTTTACCTCAGGAGATGATACAGATTGACGTGGATGATTCTGTTAATGCTGAAAGTAGATGGCTGATAAAGAGGTAGGCATGAAGTCCAGTGGAACTGGAATTGCATCTTTTTCACTTTTCAGATTTTAAAATGCCTATTTCTGTTTGAGATACATGTGCACATGCATTTTAGTTTGGGAAAGCTTGTAGTTTTCAGAGGTTTTGTTTTATAAATATATAATAGACAATGTCGAATATGTCAGTCTGACCATGTCGAGGGTTTTCCCCGACCACCACCACACACATTTGTAAGCTTAATATGATTTGATTAGTGAACCGCAATGGAGCTTCAGGTCGAGCATTGTGACACGGAAATGCCTTTGTGCCCTTCATGCTTTAGTATTACACCTACATGTTTAGGGCAGCGTAAGTGAACACGTGACATGCGCTTTATGGACAGGTGCTGCCAATATAATAAGCAATAGCAGTGATGCTTCAGGATTAATGAGGGTAGTTTTGTTTGATGTGCTACACTACTCAGGTAAATGTGTGTTTGTATGTGAGTAAAGTGTCTGTGTATTTGTGTGTGTAGTTTTAATCGCACAGCTTTTAGCAATAGAGCTCAGCTGTAGGAACCTCTCAGTGGAGTGATGCTCTGTAGAGTTGGTGCTCTGTGTTCCTATTTACTTCTCCTTCACCAACCAGGCTTACTGGTTCACCTCTGCCTGTGTGGGTGTGTGTTCGATGAGTATTTGTAGTAGTAATATAACAATTCTGACCTCATTTAGGTGAGTATTTTATTGTTGTTGTTGTTTTTTTTTGTGGTAGAAATGTAATTAAAGGTATGGCTGCTTTTATATGATTGAGGTTTTTTTATATATAGAAAGTGCTGTGATATTTTTATTTTTGTGCTCACTATATAGGTAATGTAAAGACTGTGGGTTTTGTGCACAGAGTAGCAATTACACTTACTCATTTATTGTTAACTTTTTTTTTTTTTTTATTATGTGAAAGGTGGAACCTACCTCATTTTAACTCATCTGGAGTAATGGCTATGTTTTCAAACATTTTGCCCCTTCAGCTATTTTTGGACTGTATTTATGTAATACTGTTATAGTTTTTATACAGAAGAATCATCCCTAACCTGACCTGAGCCAGTTAACTGGCACTCGTAAATGTATAGAGAGATCAGCGATTTAACGTTTAACATATGGAGTATTACAGCTGTGTGCAGTTTGGATAGTGCCAAATTTCTTATAAATGGATTAAAGCAGCAGTGCTTACAAGAGTGTTCATACATGGACGATTTGGCATTTGGCATGCACACTTCTTTGCCAGCTTGTTAAGCTTGGAAGCTGTACATGCTCTGATTTCTGGCACTCTGATGCTGCATATGACTGAACTGCTCGACTCCGTCTGTTTCCAAGTAGATATTCGGAGTTGAGAAGGTGTTTTCTTTGGTTTTACGTTGGAAATCCCAAACTACAAGCTTTCAGCATAGCCCTCGCCACGCGCTGTGTTCGACTAAAGCTCATAATTTGGAATTTCCAACCCACGAATAGGTTTTGTTTTTAATTGCTTAAAAATCAGGAAAAATGATCCTAAGACAGAATTTGGCCTGCACACATATTGGAGCATGTGTGTTTTTTTTTTTTTTTTTTTTTTTTTTTGTTTTTAACATACAAATATTATACATCAATACCATTATTTATACCAAGTTCATGTGAGTCATTATCTGCTGGAATCTTAAGACTGCAGGTCGTGGCTTCACTTTGCCCAGTAATCCTAACCCCTAGCCTTATTCATATAGGATTCATAAATGCAAATTTTTTTTCAAATGGTACAATTAAAATCTGTTATCAACACACACCTAATTTATGCAGCAAATGTCGGTGTGCTTTTTTCCAATTTGATATAAAAGCAAATATGTTTGATTTCCCTCACTCCGGTCCAGAAAGAACCTGATCTTTGAGAGAAGTGCTGAATGACGGGTGTGTGTGGTGCTAATCCATGTAGGATCAATGATCCTGCGTTTCACAGACAGACTGGAAGATAC
The DNA here is from genome assembly GCA_030068235.1 of Notoglanidium macrostoma. NCBI lineage: Eukaryota > Metazoa > Chordata > Actinopteri > Siluriformes > Auchenoglanididae > Notoglanidium > Notoglanidium macrostoma. The sequence continues at coordinate 11,872,163 of JAQQZR010000018.1, read as the reverse complement.
TTGATGCTAAAAGGTTCTCAGTAAATATCTTTTCTTTTAGTTCTTTATTGGTGCTTGTGTGATTCTGTTGTCTCACCATTTGTCAGATAACTTCACTTTATTGCCACATCCAGAATTTCACCTCATTAAAGATGGCTAAGTACAGCAAACATTTGGTATGTCTGTGTCTTTTCTCCCTCCCCCATTAAGTTTAATTAGTGTGAATCAATTTCAATACGTAATACAGTTTGGTACTGATAACCCTTCTTTTGTTTAGAAGTATGTTGATGGTGTATGATGGCTAAATTTTGTATAATATTTAGAAGAGAACCAACCAGCTTTGGGTTCAGCTTAACAGTGCTGTACATTTACAGTAATTTCTCGTTTGAAAAGTCATGGCCAGAAAATTTCATTCCTCTAAAGTAATATTTTATTAAAGTTGCTTAATTTTTAAGTTTAAAAAATGAATTGTTAATTAATAAAGAGTTTTAAATACAAAATTTTAATATCACATGAGCTGCTGCTTCTGGATCAGTATGTAATTATTTAAAGGTTCATTATGTAGGATTTCGAGGGTCTCTATTTGAATAAATGGAGTATATATTCCATAATCTATACTTATGGAATTCATAAGTATGTTTTCATTAGTGTATAATTACCTGTAACTGTAATTGTTTTGTTTTTTGTGTGTAAGCTTAGAATGAGCCCTTTAGAGCTAGATATGGAGCGGGTCCAAATCTACCTCTACGTAGCTGCCATGTTGTTCCGGGAATCTTCCACATTTTGGGTTTTTACAAGTGGCTGCATGAATCCGGAAGGACACCAATGAAGAAGAGGCGTCATCAAACATCAAATCACTTTGTCACATCACATTACTGGTACATTGGTACAGTACATATGAGTGAAATTCTTGTGTGCAAACTTCACAAGCAATAGTGGTGTACCAAAAAGAATAAATGAAAAGAAATAAATATGCATAAATAGGTGTGAATACAAGCCATATGTATTCATATGTATGTATTACTACATTATGTACAAGATATAAGAAATGAATGTCTGTAATAGATATAAATACTATATATAGATAGATAGATGTGTGTGTATGTGCATATATAAACACATACAGAATGAAAAGTGCAAAGTGATGTAGTGTTGATAAAGTGACAGTGGAGTGTCTATGAGGTATTAGTGGTCAGTGTTCAGCAGTCTGATGGCAAAAGCTGTCCCTCAGCCTGCTGGTTCGGGACCGGATACTGCGATACCTCCTGCTTGATGGAAGTGGTTTAAACAGGTTGTGACTGGGGTGACTGGAGTCTTTGATGATCTTCCCCGCTTTCCTCAGGCACCGCTTCCTGTAGATGTCCTGGATGGAGGGAAGCTCACCTCCAATTATCCTCTCAGAGCACCGCACCACTCTGCAGAGCTTTGCGGTTGTTGGCGGTGCTGTTGCCATACCAGGAAGTGATGCATCCTGTGAGGATGCTGTCAATGGCACTGCGGTAGGAGGTCATGAGGATGCGGGGGCTCATGCCGAATCTCTTCAGTCTCCTGAGAAATAAGAGGCGCTGCTGCCGCCTTCACTGTTTAGTCTGTGTGAACCGACCATGTGAGATCCTTCGATAAATGTACACCCAGGAAACGGAAGCTGCTCACTCTCTCCACAGCAGCGCCATTGATGGTGATGGGGGTATGTGCTCCTCCACACCTCTGGAAGTCCACTATCATCTCATTGGTTTTTGTGACGTTGAGGGTGAGATGGTTTTCCTGGCACCAATGCGTCAGGGCACTGACCTCCTCCCTATATGCCGTCTCATCGCTGTTGGTGATAAGACCCACCACTGTTGTGTCGTCCGCAAACTTCACAATGATGATGGAGCTGATAGTGGCCGGGCAGTCCTAGGTGTAGAGTGAGTACAGGAGAGGGCTCTGTACACACCCCTGTGGAGCGCCAGTGTTCATTGTGGCAGAGGATGAGGTGATGCTGCACCATCTGGCGTCTGTCAGACAAGAAATCGAGGATCCAGCTGCAGAGAGAGTTGCTCAATCCTAGGTCCTGCAGTTTCCTGTCCAGCCTCGAGGGAACGACGGTATTGAATGCTGAGCTGTAATCTACAAACAGCATTCTCACTCAGTGTCAGAGTCAGTGTTTGAGAACCCAAATTTTGAAAAAGAGAGGATCATACTTATTATTTAACACGGGGGGGGGGAAGGGAATGTGAAGGTAAGTACTTGGAAGGACCTGACAGCTACTGTAGGTTGTGATCTATGCTTGGAAAGGGAGGGCTAAGGGAGGGGCATTTAAGTGGTTGAATCCTACATAGCGGACCTTTAACTCTTTCCCACTTAATAAAAATGTCACAATATTTACAATCACCTAGAAAGCATATTATGACCCAATTCATCATGATATCGATGTCGACATGTCTCCCAACCCTAAGCACAAGCAGAGCAATGTTTGTAATTACTGGTTTTCAATCATTTTAAGAGTTATAGTCAAAGTGTCAGTATCATATCCTCTTATATGTATTAGAAAATGAGCATGGGGTGTAATGTTATGGCACATATCCATCAGCTGAATGATCAGAGTTGGTTTAATAGTGGAATATAGTGACGTGCTTCATTTATTTGAGATCATTTCATCCTCCTTCAGACTTCAGGCAGGTCTTCCCTGACAACCTGTACATATATTTTTTATTAAAACAGTACCCTTTATTATGATCATGTTTGAAGGCACAGCTTTAATTTAACTCTTATGTACACTTGATGTGAAAATTAGCATTATATATATATATGTGTGTGTGTGTGTGTGTGTGTGTGTGTGTGTGTGTGTGTGTGTGTCTGATATTTAGCTTTTTTCTCTTGTTTAAAAAAAAGAAATAAAATGGGCATTTTGCGTGACACCCCAGCCTGCAACAAATGGAAGAAGCATTACCTTCTTATAGAAGTCTTGCTCTAAAAATAGAGCTGAACAGAAGAATTGCTGTGAATATGAAGTTGTTTTGTGACGGTCTCTAATTACTCTGTATTAAAATTGTAGCAAATGACAAGAAATTTCTTTCCATAACTGTTCCTCTGTCTTAACCTGAGCGCCTTTCGTTATTCCTCTGCCCACTTTCACTCTGCACTCAGGTCAGATCCAGATGGAAGTGGTTTTGCGTGGGTGAGACGCTGCATATGTCTCATTCTTTGGTTTTCCAGCACTACATGAGACAGTGTACAGGTTTGTGACTTCTTTATTTAATTCTACCTTGTTTTGTTTTTTAGTAGGCTAATTAATAATTAACTTCATTGTCATATCTGTGGAGATGTTTGTCTACCACAATCACAAATCCTCATGCTGGGTTATAATGCACACAACCTGTGGTTCCTCTCAAGGCAGTTGATGGAAACTCATTTTATTACAATTTTGGCTCAAAGCAAACCCATCAGTGCAAACATATTTATTCACCAACAGCTTTAATCTAGTTCTATTTTTATAGGAATTCATTCACCATAAATGGGAACAAAAAGAGATTCAGCAGGCAGAAATCCAAAACCTCCTTTAGTCAAGGATCCATACAATCTGAAGCAAAATATCTATATAAATTGTAGTTATGTTGGATTAACATTTTTTGTTTTGTTTTGTTTGTAGGATTATACTATTCTGTGTACATTTCTAGAAATAGTTATACTTGTTTTCAAAAGTCTTCTTCATTATAGAGTTTCTTTTTTTTTTTGTCATAAGATGCAGTAAATTGCCTCTGAACAATTCCAGTTGAAACGTTTTAAATGTCTAAAAGCTAGCATCAGTTGAATTCACAAAAAGACAGCAAGACATGATTTTGATGGTTTTTCACCGATAATGGAAGGACCGCCTACACAGCTCCTTCACACACTCGTTTTTTCCTCCTGAAATGAGTCTAATGGCTCCAAAGCGCACATATGGCTTAACCTGGCTTTTCTCCATCACAGCGCTCACCACTTAAGACTAAATTAATGCACAGCTCATTGTGTCCCTCTGATTCTCCTGCCTCTGCCTCCCACGCTTCATCTTCCTTCTTTTGTTGTCTTTCTCATGCTCTCTCCTCACTCAAACATTTCATACCTTTTCCTACTTCATCTTCTTTGTCCTTCTCTCTTTTTTCATATCATGGATAATACTTTTATTGATGTTCTCGCAGATGTCTGTTGATTTGTGTCAGGAATAAAACACTATGGCATGCTGTTGGCCTTGACTTTTTTTATTTTTTATTTTTCCCCCCCTATAAAATAGTACCACAAAAATTTTGCCATCAATTACAATTTTTGATTTATTAATAAATGATAATCATTCCTTCACCAGCCTCTATTTTTCTCTCTCTTGAAGTTAATAGGAACAAAATTTTTGTCATGTCATATATTATGTGGAGCATCCACCCTACAAGTCCCTGTGAATAAGTAATTGTAAAAAGTGTAATGTATTAGAACAAGTGCGTTACCAGAAACCTGTGATTGGAAATACAGCTGGAATTATTGTCGGAGCTGCTATTCCAGAAAATTATCCAACCTTCAATCAGAAACAAGGATTCAATAGGAATGTGATATAATGTGGTACTATATCAGCACAGTGAGAGCTTCTGACCCTTTTACAAAGTCACACTCCATCTGTTAACACTGCTAGATTATGCCGTAATTTGTGTAGTGTAAACTCCTTTTCTCTCTTTTTTTTTTTTTTTTTTTTTTTTTTTTTGGTGTTTAAACAAATCACAAATGTGATGTTTGGAATGTATTCATACAGTAGTACAGGGCTGTAACATGCCTTTTTTAATTAATAGTAGTGCATTTTTAATCCTGTATAATATTATCTGTCTAGTAAAGCTTAATCCTGGCCACATGTTCCCATGCTTTCACATCATATCAATTACAACAGCACGCTCATAAAGAATTCATTTCTATTCCGTACTGACGCTGATATAAAAAAAATGAATGCATCTGTTTGTAGTGTGATAGCACATTGATTTTCATAGCAGCATAGAGCAACACTGATGTCCTGTCCATGTGTGTATTATGGAGAAAGGGTAGAACTGGACAGAAACACGTGTGTTTGCATATGTAATTAAAACAAGTGATTTTTTTTTTTTTCCCTCTGCACTGGGATAATCCTCAAGGTCCAGCTGGTCACAGAGGGATTTGATCATTCTCTTCATGGCAGGAGAAGGTTAAGCTCTCAGGCACAGTGATAAATTGGCCGTCATTTGTAAAGCCCAAAAAAAAAAAAAAAAAAAGGCAAATTGATTTCTGAACCCAAAAAGTACACCACTCTAAAGCTGTTACATCGTATAATTGCAATTGTTCAGATATTAGTGGTTTGGTATTCGGTCAAAGCAGCACTATCTGGATCAATATGATCATGACCATGAGGTGTCATGTTTCCCATATTTATTTATTTTAATATTTGAATGGATATTATATAATATATATATAATATAGCTGAGTATGAATGCAATAACACTAATGACCCTATAATTCTTATTTCACAATTTGGTCTTTTTGTCCCACAGAAAACTTATAAAAGACCGAAGTTTGCTCTAACTAACAGCATATTTTGCTTCCCCCAAATATAAGTCCACTGTTTAATGTATTACAGACACCTGATGCATTTTTGTCTTTATTGTCACTTTTTATAATGCTTAATGAATGTTTTGAGTAACCTTAACATGGAGAAATTCTGGTTATAATCTTGGATAATCTATTGCACTGTATAAAAAAAGGGATATCATCGTGAGGATACATACAGGTGACAAATTAAAATAAAAACCAACATAAAGTGTGTTAGTAAAGGTTTTGGCCACCACAAGCTGTAAAACCACTTCAGTTCACCTCTGTGCAGATTCTGCAAGTGTCTGGAGCTGTACCAGAGAGATGAACATAATTCTTCCAAAAAATGTTGATTCAATTGGTGTTTTGATGATGGCGAGTTTGCCGCTCCAAAATCTCCTTTAGACGTTCAGCTGGGTTGAGATCTGGTGACTGTGAAGGCCAGAGCATACGAGCTACATCATTTTCATCCTGATTAAATCATTCAATTCACTCCAAGCCTTGTGGAAATAGGCAGAAAGGTCATCCTGGAAGAAACCACTTCCATCAGGACAGAAATGTTGCATCATAGGATGAAGGTCATCAGTGAGAAGAACTTTGTATTCATTTTTTAAGTGGACAAGTGGACACGACGCCAGCAAAATAAATACATGCTCCCACTGCATAACAGTGTCACTTGTTTTCCCATTGATTTGTCACCTGTCTGTATAAGAAAAGTTAAATAAATGAATGAATTACGTTTGATTTTGAGTTCATCCCAAAGAAATCACTCCTTATTCGATCATTCCTTTCACATATGCAGTAAATATTAAAGTATATAAGACTTAAAAGAAATTCTTACCGTGGTATATCAGAGCCCTTAATATGGCTCCTGAAGCACAGTTTTCCCAAACTGAGTTATGTGTTAAGAGACACAACACCCAACAGCAGGCACATATTGCAGATCTCATCATGAAAATAGCCCTAAAAATCAACCTGGATATCTTGTCCAGATTCAAATTGAAGCTATAATGGCATCAGTGCAATGTTTCTACAAAATAAAATTGTTTTATGTGCCCTTCAACATCACATTCTCCCTGGTTTTAATTCTATTTACATTATTAAGAAATCGGCATTCTGTTTTTATGTTCACAATCTTATTCCATAGACAAGTAAAAAATATAACGAGTTACGTTTTGTAGTGTTGGGACACACATGGTGTACTGTATATTTAACCCTTGGTAGAAAAACATTTATCATTACTGAGTAATATGGAAATTAAAGTCAGAACTTGATGAATATTGTCAGTTCAATGATTGTGTGTATGATCTTATTGCAAAGTAAGTACTATCTAACAAAAAGCCATTGTGTCTTTAATAAATATGTTCTGGACCTTCAGCCATTCACTGATATGGTGAACAATCTACCGTTTTACAAAATTTACTTCCAACAGAGTAGGGATTAGCCATGGACTCCACTGTCTCCTCCACCTTCACTGAGTTGCTCAATCTTCACTTGATCAAGCAAACAAAATGGTAGATCCTAAGGATCTGATGACCAATTGATGATCACTGTGTGAGACTATTATCCATTGAGCCTGATATTCCTGGCTGTCAATAGTGAAATAACAATAACATAGATTATGGCTTGTACATGGTTGGAGCATTATAGGAATCAGCAAATGTATCCACATGCTCAAAAGTCCACTGTAGTTCAGTCTATATGCCTTGGCATATTCCAACATACAATATGTTTTACACTCTGATCTGGAAAGGTTCTTCCTGAAATAATAAGCAGTACTTACAGAAAGGTTTCTTCAGTATTGCAAGACTCACAAGCTGCAAGGTTCCTGGAGGCAGGTATCAGCACCTGGAACAGTCCAATTGGCGCTATGGTGACAGCCTCATAGGAAGGAGGTGAGGTGTGCTGAGACCCCCGTTCTTCAGCATCATAATGCTCCTTAGTCATATGTACAATGAGTCCCTGCTTTTTTTGCGCATTCTCCACTTCCACAGACACGTCTTGGTTTATTTGTTGGAACAGATAGGAAGTGTTCTTTATCTGCCGCCTGACGAGGTGCCTCCTGTATGACCGCTGGATGATGGTGGCTGAGACCGCCTCCTGCTTGCGCCGGAGAGTGGTGGTAATTGGTTCATAGGAGGTCTTGGAAGGGTTGGATATCATAAACTTCTCCTCCATCTGCTGCTTGAGGGCATCCATTTCACCCGACTCACCTAGTACACGTTTTGTGAAGGCGAACAGGATGTCCAAGCAGTGGATCTTGTCTCCACTCACCATGGGTAGATCCATGGAAATCAGCTTAAGCTTGTTAGGCTTGGCAATTCTCAGGGGCTCCGAAAGTGTATCTGCAAAACTGGAAAGCTTGGAGTACTCAATGAAATGCGTTGCTTCCACATCAAACTTCTCCCATACCTCATAGAACATCTCGAAGTCATCCTCACTGAGAGGCTCCGTGCTCTCCTCCGTGGCCACACTGAAGTTCTCCAAGATGATGGCAATGTACATGTTAACAACAATGAGGAAGGAGATGATGATATAGCTAACAAAAAAGGTAATTCCCACTGAAGGGTTTCCACAATTGCCCTTTGTATTAGTTCCTGTGTTGATGATGTGTGGGTTGCATTCCTCTGGTGAGTTGCTTAGAATAGGTTCCAGCAAATTGTCCCAGCCAGCAGAGGTGGTGATCTGGAACAGGCATATAATACTGTTTCCAAAGGTTTCAAAATTAAACATGTCATCAATCCCGCCATTCTTCTTCACATAGGCAAAGTTGGCCATCCCAAAAATGGCATAAATAAACATGACAAGGAACAGCAGAAGGCCAATGTTAAAGAGGGCTGGTAGTGACATCATTAAGGCAAAGAGTAATGTCCTTATTCCTTTGGCTGCTCGTATGAGCCTGAGGACACGTCCTATTCTGGCCAGTCTGATCACTCGAAATAAGGTTGGAGATACAAAGTACTTCTCGATGATATCAGCCAGGACAATTCCTGTAACAAGAAATTTCGGAAATTAGAATGACAAGCAATTGTAAGGACCAAGAAAACTTTAGCCCTACACTCTAAAAAGAAAAGGGTTCTTCAAAGGTTTTTCGACAGGTATCATAAATAAAGTTTTGCTAAAATGGGAAATTGTCTGTTGTAACGTTTGTCGTTTGTTGAACTTTTAAAACAGCGGTCCCCAACCTTTTTTGTACCAGTTACCAGTTTCAGGCATGAAAATGTTTCCGTGGACCAGGTAAAGGGTTCAAATAACACAATTTCTGTCCTTCATGTTCACGTTTCTTTCTTTCAAAAACATTCCAAGGTCTTGTCTTTTAACGCAGCGTGTTTTGTCTTAATGTGGCGAAGCAGTTTTGAGGGTTTCATGGCTTCATTAGCTAGTTGGTCACCGCAAATTATGCATGTGGAGCTTGTGTATCACCTGTTACGATGACCATTTCTTCCAAGGGTCAGCTTGTGTCGCTGAAGCGTGAAATGGCATGCAAGAGTCAAGTGCGGTAGTGAGGACGAAAACAGTCCATCCATCCATCCATCCATTATCTATAGCGCTTTATCCATCTGGGTCGCGGGGAAGCTGGAGCCAATCCCAGCA